>CAKAKR010017762.1:0-10301 GCA_916700685.1 Adelosebastes latens
TCTACTCCCACATTGTGGAGGTAGTCTGTGATAACCCTGGCTCTGTGGGGGTGAGCGTTGTTTCTTGGAGGATGAAGTTAGGTCCCAGATTGTGGAGATATGGGATCGCCACTGGCTGCAGAATCTCATCCTGATATCTCCCTGCATTGAGATGGCCTTCAATGATGACAAGCCTTGTTTTGCCAGTGAGGGAGATGCCCCCCCCCCCCACACCATGACACTGCCCCCACCAAAAGCTGTTACTCCATCGGTGCAACAATCAGCATAGCGTTCTTCGCGTCGTCTCCATACTTTGACCCTGCCATCCAACTTTGGCAGACTCATCACTGAACATGACATTCCCCCACATGTTCAGGTTCCATTGTCTGTGTAGTCGACACCAGCGCAAGCTGGCCTGACGGTGAAGGACAGTCATTGCAGGCTTCCTGGTAGCCTTATGAGAATACACTGTTTACCATTGGCAGAGCATTTTGGAACATTTTTCATGGGCGCTACCCACATAATCAGCTGTGCTGCTCATCCCACAAATGCATGATCCTTACAAGTTGGACATCATTGTGAAGGTAAATAAACAGGCTTTCCAACGATGTAAAATACAATGACCATTAGCATTGATACAACAGAGAAATAATCAAACAAACACAAGTTTCCGAACTTTTTTTTCCCAGTTTATAATCACTGATTAGTTAGGCCTGAGTGTTTTATACTGGTGCTGATATGATAGTTTCAGGATAGTTTCTGTTATGGTCACAGCCATAACTCCAGTTTCCTAGTGTGTCTGTTACCTTTTTCTCTGTTTTCCAGTTCCCCTGTCTGTCTTGTGTGGGCGTGTATGGTAGTGTGTGTGTGTGTGTGTGTGTGCTCTCCTCCCACCAGCAGATTCCCGCGCTCGATGACACAATCAATCCACCTGACACCAATCGTGCAGCTGGCAGTAATCAGATGATCAGCACACTACTTATACCCGGACATCTCAGACACTCGTTGCCAATTCGTTGTTTCAACCCAAGTGGTAGACTATCTCGGCCTCGCTCGTTCCATGTTTTTCTTGTTGCTAGTTCTGCTCGTGTTTTTGATATTTGTACTAACGTGGGTTTTCTCTACGCCTAGGTGCCCTGCCTGCCTGCTAGCCTGCCTGCCTGCTGCAATGTCTGCCTGCCTGTCTACGTGGCTTTACCCCCAGCCCCATTTTTGCCTTGATCAATTCCTCTGCACATTTTTGGCAATAAAAGCCTTTTGTTAATTTTTCATCTGCCTCCTGTGTCTGCATCTGGGTCCGCCTCAACTGGTCATTACAGTTTCAGTGCACCAACTGGCATTAAAACATATTGATGTTTCATACTCAGTGTTCGAGAAGAACAATTTCAGGCACTTATGAATACAGATATTTTTGAATGTTTTTCAAAGTGTAGCATGAAAGGATAGAATAGAATATGTGTGGGCTTAGGTACCATTAACCTGAGTCAAGAATGCCAGCTTGCCTGTTTGCCCTGTATTTTCAATTTTCAAATGTTGAAGTCTAAATACACAAAAACCCTGTTCCCTGGGGTATTTAATGTGTTTAAAACACACAAAGCTAAAAGAAGTGGCTCAGAGGGTAGAGCAGGTTGTCCACCAATCGGAAGGTCGGTGGTTCGATCCCCGGCTGCTCCGGGTCACATGTCGATGTGTCCTTGAACAAGACATTTAACCCCAAACTGTTCCCGAAGGCATAGCCATCTGTGTGTGAATGAGTATTTAGATTAGATCCTGATGGGCAAAGTTGGCACGTGTACCATCTAGATGTGGAAAATAGCATTGGGGAATGAACGGAGGACATTCCGCAGACTAACTGGCCTGTCTACTGTTATTACCTCCGCCAAAGCTGAAAGCCTAGGAAGGAGGTTCTGTTTTCACCAGTGTTGGTTTGTTGGTCTGTTGGTTTGTTGGTTTGTCCGTTTGGACGATAACTCCAAAGGTCCGCAATGGATTTGAATGAAATGTTTTGGAGGGGTGGGGTGTGGCACAATGAACAATCCATTAGATTTTGGTGGCGATCCGGATCATGATCCAGCTTCGGGAATTATTTTTAATAACTCTGCTCAGCCTGTGCATCAACACCACAGGCTTTAAGACATGCACAGTGTAACTGATGACACGTTCATGAAGCGACGTACAGCTCATCTCAACATAAACAAAAACGCATGTGGATGATGGCGGGGGGGGGCGACGTACATGAAACCTGTCTTGGCAGATGTCTGCGCTCTCCGAGTGCACTTGTTGTTGTGTATTTGGACAGCAGAGACAAACAGTGAAGGAGGTGCTTCTCTGTCAGATACTTATCTGTCAGACTTGTGGGAGCAGAACAGCATCTGTGTGTTGTGACAGTATCAGACCCCCTCACTGACAAAAAGCTCCCATAATCCCAGTAACTGGCAACACAGTGTGTCTTTTTCTACGCATCCCAAACTGAAGGATGGAAAGTAGAGGCATGTTATGAGGAAAGCTCTGAGAACATGAAGGAAGGACATTGTCTAAGACCTCCTGAGGCAGCAGCAGCTCCCAGAAACACATCCATCACATGACCTCTGGGTGTGAGCTCTCTAAACATGAACACCAGGGTTGTGTATGATGAAAGGAAGATCGCTCCAGCTGGTTACTGTCCTTCATGATAAAATCAGGCTAACATGTTCCACTGGGTTTGTTATTAGATCATGTTCAATCCAACATCAGCACAGGATCATAAAGGCAGCCTCCTCATTCATTTCCATCGGAGCAGGGTTAGTGTTAGGGGTTAGGGTTAGGGTCTCTGGCCACGCTGGGGCTGCCGTCCAATAAAAAAGAGGCTCAACATTTGCCTGAACGTCATCATCCAGCAAGATGCTGCGTTGGACAGTCACAATGATGCAGGCGCACATTCCTGGCAGATTACTGTGTAATGTGAATAGAGTAATTCTACTGTTTACCTCACAACAAAGAAAATGTCATAGTATTATAAACCACTGTGCAGGGCCTTGGCGTGTGTAAGCCTTCAGACGCGGGGATCTTTTAGTGTATTGACGTGAGCATAAGACTGGACAGAACATTTTAAAAATGGGGGTAACATCATATTGGTGGACTGGGTATTAACATTTCCACAGCAGCACATGGACGGAGCACCAGTCCCTTTGATACAGAGTGAGCATGTTAGATTAGGAACGTGTTGCACTGTGGGCTGCTTGTAGCCTTACTGTTGATAGGCTAACATGTCTTCATGTCGGTTTATAGTGACTCAACCCGAAAAAAGGTTTTTGAGACTTCCTGATGGCTCTGGTACAGACTGGAGAATGAATCATCTGTCAAGCAGCCAAGAATTACAGGTGTCACACAATGTCATGATGAGAAGCTAATACAAGACGAGGTTAAAGCCTGGAACAAACCGGGAACGTCAGGAGCTCGTGGTGGCTGCGTGGTATGGTGGCTGCGTGAATCACACGTTGAGCGTTCACACCAGCTGCATGTCTGCTGCGTTTCTGCTGCTGCAGCTGTCAGCCCTTTCTTTCTACATAGAGTTTGCCTTTTAATGGCCATTTCATTTCATTATAAATATAATTTATATTTATTTTAGACAGAGAAAGGTTAAGAAATGTGTGGTAATTAGTAAATAATAGAAATAATCCACCATTAAAACTCCGTACTATATTCATTCATGGAGCTCTCCAAGTCACTGCATGTTCTACAACACTGTCCGGCACATATTTCAGAATAAAAGCTTCGTGTTAACAAATGAAGGAATTCTGTCCATAGAAAAAAGGCTTGAGGGCTTTTATTTTGAAATGAAAGCAGGAAGTGTTGATTTAAAAATAAGTCTTTACTTTTTTTTCATCTCCGTAACATATTCTACAGATAGACTCACAAGCCCGCGGCATAGCGCCGCTGTGTTGGAGCTCTCCCCGGAGAACCAGAGGGTCACCTCTATGTGACTGCGAGTTGCTGGGAGGAAGTCTCTGACTGTTGTTTGTGCTTATGCACCAAACAGAGATCTAATTAGGCATTACACATCTACTCATCAAACAGTGGAGACATTTCTATGTTTACGACCTCAAATGTCTTTTTATTCACCAAACCAAACCAAACCGTTTCATGTTTTATGGATGGGTGTTTTTGTGTCTGTAGATGACAGTGTGTGTCTGTCTGTCCTGTGATCTCTATCAGCAGAACAGGTGCCGAAGGCTTGTGAACATGCCAGCAGCACCAGCTCTGCTCATACTGAGCTTTTATCCTCCGACAACAGCTGGCTTTATGTTCCTTTAAGGTACAGCAAAGTCAAGAAAATAATTTATGATTCGTGATGTGAAATCATTAGATGTGATTCTGCCACGTCATCGATTCCAGCGGGGGGGGGGGGGGGTTGAGGTTTCAAGAGATGGTTTCACCTTGCTGGCAGTGGGGTTCCAAGGCTATGTTCACACCAGCATCAGCCCTCATTCATTTCAGTGAGATCCCTGTGTTGACGGAGCAGGGGTGCCCACACACAGGGGTGCCCACAAGGGGGTCCCCACACACAGGGGTGCCCACACAGGGGTGCCCACACAGGGGGCTCCAGCAGCCTTGGTCAGATGTATCTCACTGCCTTTTCTCCTGCTGCTTTACACTGTTTTGTGATGTCAGTCAGTCTCTCAGCCAGCTCATCATTAGTATATTGGTATAGTATTAGTAAATTGCTTGTTAGTTATTTAGCTAAAAATACAACTACAATGAAATAATGAGAGACTAACCTGACGCCTTAAAGCACTGATGTGATAACAACCCAAGACCTCTGGCCTTTTTAAGCCAACTTTATATGTATGTTGAACTTCAGTTTACAGCACACACACATACAGCGCAGTCTCCAAGTGGTCAAATACGTTTAACATACTAAACTGTTGTATATGGCTTGTTGTTTAGCACTCCTAAATGAACACATAATGTTCCTGTCATACTAAATGCTATCAGTCATGTCCGAAACACAGCTGGAAACAGTGGAGCGATATGTGGCAGGACTCACCCGTCCCTCCGTGTTGGCAGGCCTGGCATGGCGGTTGAACACATGTGCTGGGTCTTTATGATAAACCTTCAGACAGGAGTGGGATGTGATGGTTCTAGAAGCAAACAGAGCACACACAGCGACAGCTTAATGTGTGTGTGTGTGTGTGTGTGTGTGTGTGTGCAGCATACAAATGTAATAAAAGCTCCCTCTAAATAGATTTAAAATAGTACTTATTGGTATTGTTGTAAATTGTTATTTTGAGGGACACTTTACATTGTTCATATGCAGTCATTAATATTTGACTGCCTCTGTTCAATATAGATGATGTGATCCGTGCTGGATGTCAGATCTGCTGGTCAAATACGATACAGTATATTTAGATGAGTGTTGAACACTGCCTGTCCTCTGTTACCTCACAAGCTGTTGAGACTTTCTAAACCAACCCTGACTCCTGGAAACTACATTCATATACTACTATTTTGCAAAAGTAAATACATTTTATTTATATATCACAATATCACAAATCGCAAATTGGCCTCAGGGGGCTTTAGAATCTTTAGCAGCCAGCGGGCGCACCTGACCCTGGCCGACCTGTTTTCCTAAATAGGTTACAGTGGCTCCACCAAACTCACATTTGGCCAGATTCAAAGTGAGGAAGCTTTCTTCAACCTCGCAAAAAAAACCCTAGGGTTTTAATGTTCTCAGACCAAGTGCTTGAGTGTGCCACAATGTCATCCAGATAAACTTCACAGTTCCGAACACCAGCTAGGACGATATGCATGAGGCGTTGGAATGTAGTGGGTGCGTTTGTGAGACCAAACGGCATAACTGTATACTGTAACAGGTTGTCGGGGGTGATGAAAGCGGAAATCTCAGACGCCCGAGGAGTCAAAGGGACTTGCCAATAGCCCTTTAACAGGTCAAGTTTGGTGACAAACTTAGCTGAACCAACCCTGTCTACACAATCCTCCATTCGGGGCAGAGGGTACGAATCGTTTTTTGTTACTCCATTTACTTTCCGGAAATCTGTATTGTATCCGGTTTGGGCACGAGCAGACACGGGGAGCTCCACGCACTGGAACTGGGGACAACTAAACCATTGTTTAGCAGATAGGTAACCTCCTGCTGGAAGAGTGCTCGTTTAGTAGGGTTAACGCGGTAAGCGTGTTGTTTAATCGGGGAATAATCACCAACATCAATCATCGGCGGCGGGCGCAGCGGGGGACAAAGGAGTAACTACGCCGACATCACGAACGAAATATGGCTTCAACATATTAATGAGACACACACGGGACTTTCTTCTGTGATCGGGGGTACCGATAACATAGTCAGTTTCACTCAATTTACTTTCCACAACATACGGACTACAGAACTTTGCCTGAAGGCCAGCACCAGGGATTGGAAGGACCAAACTTTGTCACTTACTCGAAACTCTCTTTTTACAGACTTCTTGTAGAATTTATTTTTAATTTTTTTTCTGAGATGCGGACAGGGCGCTGCGTGCAGCGTCACCAGCCTCATGCAACCACTCTCTGAAAGAACTCACATAATCCAACACATTTTGGAGGGAGCTAACAGAGTCGGAGAGATACTTTTCTTGGAGCAACCGCAAAGGACCACGCACGGTATATATATATATTTATCAATATTAGTTTGCTGTCAATCTGACATGGTGCTCTGTTTCCCTCCACATGGCACCCCAAATGTATAGGCTTCTTGGGAATATTTTATATATATATATATATCTATATATATATATATATAGATATATATATATACATATATATATACATACACATTAGGGGTGGAACGGTTCCCAAAATCACGGTTGGGTTCATATCATGGTTTTCGGTTCGGATCGGTTCATTTATGTTACAGCGAGGAGGTCATGTTCTGATTTCAACATGCTTTTCATTTATTTAGCAAAAATAAGTGAACAAAGGTTTGCCTTAACAAAAGTATGGCTTACATAAAGAACAAAAGACTTCTTCATTGTCAAATCTTAATTGAAAGAATAGGTCTTCTACAGTCATTTATACATTTTTTTTCATATAAATATAATTAAATTTTAGACTAAGGCCATCAACTGGCAGGACATAAATTGAAGCATAAGCTCAACCAGAACTATGCTAAAAAAAAAAAAAAAAACTAAAAACACTAGGCTATAACATACAGTATGTCTCAGTTCCCTGATTATCAGCTCTCAATTGAAAGATCAGTTTTTCCACTCAAACAGTGAAGTACTTGGAGGAATACGGTTGGATTTCTGTACCACTGTGTTATTTAAAAATAATGAATCAACATACAACACATTACAGGGATTGTGCTGTTGCCCCAATAACAGTTAAGGCACTCAAATACTGACATATTGTCAATAAGGAAAAATAAAATCACAAATGTCTGTAATGTAAATGTAATGTTCCATCTTAAGGCTGTTGGTAAATCCTAAACTGCTGCTTATGCTAGTTTATAGTTTCTACAGGGCAGGCACAACAGACTGACATTCACACGTGCTCATGTGTGAAGGCTCACGCTCTTTGAACATCTGCTTTAATTCTGTATAGTTTATGATGGAGTGTGGTCGTATATGCAGCGATAAACACTCTTATAGCATTAGATATTACTTTGGCACGGTGTGAACCTGCAGAGGGAGGATGTCTGAACGCTGCGGGGGGGGGAACGGACTCTCCGTCCAGTCTGCTTTTGTTTCGCTCCGCTGATCGACACATTCGGGTGATGTCGTAATTAAATGTTTCAAGTGTCCACATATAAACCCGATTTCAGGGCGCCTGGCTAGCTCAGTCGGTAGAGCGGGCGCCCATATAACAGGTCTCAGTCCTGTTCGCGGTGGCCCGGGTTCGAATCCGGCCTGTGGCCCTTTCCGCATCCACTCTCTCTCTCTCTCTCCCCCTTTCCATGTCTCTATCCACTGTCATAAAAATTAGTGAAAAATGCCCCCAAAAAATAAAGTTTAAAAAAAAAATAAACCCGATTTCAGTTGAACAGTGTCGGCGTGCAGTTTGACACAATTCGTTGTCAGTTCAGCTCGACTATCATGATCTACTGGGCGCTACAGTGCTGCTAACATTCTCGGTGCGCTGCCAAAACTTTCTGGGTAAAACTCACGCTGCAGAGTTTCTGTTCCGCGCATGCGAGTGGTAGACATAAACAGCTGTTTGGGTAACGGCGAACCAAAAGGATGTCGCCGACCGAACCAAACAGTTCGGGTCAAATACACGAACCGTTCCACCCCTAATAATTATACTATATATATATATAGTGTATATATATATATAGTATATATATACTATATATATATCCGCTGCGCGTCGGAGTGCAGCATCGCCCATGACCGGCTCGCTGTACATCATCCCTCACTTAGTAAAGAGGACTTTCTCCCATTCAGACATATAGAGTAATCCTCTCACACATGTGACTGGACACAGTCAAGCCTTGTGGCAGCACATTACTCACTTTTCAACGGTAGAGTACGTACTGTATGTCATTTTAGGTTCACCCTGTTCTGTATTACAGTAACCTAGGAGGCACCCATGTTGTTGTACTTCAGTATGTCAGTTTAACTGTTGGTTAGTGCATCAGAAGGCCCTCACCTGATGTCGTCCAGGTCGTAGTAGACATTGCGACTGGTGTCTTTGATGTAGATGGCCATGTTGGGAGACTGCAGCATCTTCATGGTGAGCTGATGAGGGAAGGCGGTGACAAACAGAGCCTGCAGCGCGTCCTGACTGCTGATCTCAGCAGGCATCCTCATCTGCTTTGTCTCCTCCCCATACTGCAGGTACAACACACCTGAAAGCACACACACACACAGGGCTTTAGTCTCTCACAGGATTGTACGTTGTGATAATACTGACACATCCATCAATCTGAATGCATCACATCTGACATGAGACCCTGTTCACACCTGCCATTAGAATGCGTCTTGAGTGACCACCTGTGATCTGATCTCACTTCCCCGCTCTATATGCAGATAAACACACAGTAAACACACGGCTACTACAGCAGCTGTTGTGACCAAATATTACAGAAATATCAGTAGTAATATCCTACATATTCCTGAATTTGGGTCCATTTTATTAACATCAAAATAAAAAGGTTATTGTACCTGCGGTACCTGTAGGTTATTGTGCCGCCGGCACCCCCACCATTGCCAGGTCACAGCGGCGTACAGAGCTTCAGAGAGCCAGGATGAGAGAGGGCGAGCGGGTGTCAGCTCAGTGCAAAGCAGCGGAACAAAAACAGCGACCCGTCACAGACAGTGTGATAATAATGCACTCTGCGTGCCCAGTCTGATTTTAATATGTTCCCTACAAATGAAAATACAGTTGTACCGACAGAATCTAGTCGAGCACAGAAGCCGTTTCCCTTCCATGTCTCAGAGAGCAATAGAAATGCTGCCAATCTCGCACTTAGCACCTCTAAAACTAAAACTATTTACTCTGAGCTAACTGTCTCCCTCCGCTTCCAGTCTTCATGCCACGCTAGGCCAACTCAATGTCGGATCTCAATGCGTCTTGAGTGCGTTCACACCTGTACTTAAAGCTGTCCACTTGTGATCCGATCACTCAGGACGCATGTTAATACCAGGTCTGAACAGGGCCTAAACAGAATAATGGCTTTATTACAGTATGTTAACTGTAATAAAGCCATTATTATAGTTAATATACTGTACATATCCAGAACATATCACTCTAAAATAAATCACTGTAACAATGGCGGTGATTCACAGAGTGATTGGACGAGAGGTCCTCTTATAGTCACAGGTGGGTGATAATCTTTTACAGTTGATGTCGACCTCAACAAATACACCATCTTTGAAGACATTTTAGGGTTTTAGACAAATGACAGTGTTTATTCTACTGAGTGCCATCTGTGGCAATGATGTCATCATCCATTAAGTAAGAACTCAGTTTACCATAATGCACCTGTTGGCTTTACAGAACCTCAGAAGCTCGTACAGAACCTCTACCTGAAGCCTTGAAAGTTACCACAGACCTGAGCCAGTACTCCTCTGAAGCTTCACAGAGATGACATTTATTGCAGGATATATGTTGTGCTCCTTTCATTTATTTGTTGAAGATCCTCTACTACGTACTCTACTGCGTGTCTTTACTGTACTCTACTTTTTTTTTTTTTTTTTTTTACTGTTTGTAACTTCTTACGCGTATAAATCATTGCTGGTCGGTGTCCCATGTGCGCTCGCGTGTGGCTACGCTGTTCAGACTCAGACTCCAACACAAACTACAGTGAAGCACCAAAACCTCTTGGTTGTATCTAGTGAAGCCCGTCTGTT
>CAKAKR010017791.1:3544-26903 GCA_916700685.1 Adelosebastes latens
AAAAATCGACTCTGAGGCCTTCAGAATTTTGAGTAAATCCCTCTGCTGAAGCAAATGGGGACAATATTGTTGTCATATTCTTTAACCAATCAGACTTCGAGTTTGCCATGTTGGGCGTATGACTAGCTGACTAGCCACCTATGTCAACACTTTTCGTGTGGCTACGTTATCCGAGCGTATCTGAGGCGATCCGAGGGCCTGTAGCAGCTAACTGAAGTAAAACTAGCGAGCGAGCTCATACTGTAACGCAGCATTAATCCAAGTTAAAATTCTGAGATTTATTTATACTTTCTTATTTGACATTTAGACTTTGAGATGTAGTGCTTTAGTTTTTTAATTTACACATTTAATTAGATATGTTGTTTTCTAACACACGGATTTGGTGGCGGATATACTGGCAAAGCCTTTTTCCTTGTCAGACCTCTTTTTAAAGAAAGAAAGGAGGATGGACTTTGTCTTGAAATGATGAGCAGCTTTGATAAGTTTAATGAATTTTCATGTATCTTTACTAGCTATTGATTATTGCTTGCTTTAGATCGTTGCTGCTGGTGTGAATGATGTTCAGATTCAGTGTCCTGGCTTGCTTTGTGTTTGTTGGACCCATCCACCTCACATAACGCGCACCTGTGTTGATTTTCGCTATTTAAACTACATCACTTGCTCTGACCGAATGCAAAAACGTCACCATTCAGCGTATCCCTGTTTGCAGAAATGTCCAATGCCAACTTGCCACAAGTCGACTTAGTTTATGCTGAAGTCAGCCCGCTGCACCGGTCGCTATGGCAACGGTACGCATAAAAATGGTCACCGCTCCGACCATCCTATTACATTGATTTGAATGGGAATGTCCGTTCTATTCCTATATTCTGTTTCTATGGTTGTGACCCCCAGCCATGTTGTGCGTGTCTTGTAAGTAAATTTAAACATTTGATTTGTCTCAATTATCGCACAACAATTTAAGATATCTGATTCAATGTTAATCATTTTGTTCTCTCTTAGCTTAAACCACACAGAGACATGTCAAGAAATCTACAAAGAAATTAAAATATATATAAAAATGGTCTCTAAAACACCCTCCAGCCTAGTATCCACTTGGTTTAGAATTGTAACAGGGGCACTAAAATAAATAACTGGTATTTATAGCATCACTTGCAGAAAGTTCTGGCAGCAGATTTGTACTATACAGCAATATATAGTAGAAGATGGGATACAATTTTTGATTGTTGTGACCCTTTTTTATTTCTACTCCTGGCCACCAATGACTGAGTGGACTCAGTTGATGTATTGGAATGGAGTGGAAAGTGTGTGGGTGTGCACTTTAAGTGCTGAGCATCAGCAGTTGTGAGGTGAGAAAGTCTCCACTCTTCTTAATAATGATTTGACTCCTTTCAACTGCACACTCTGGCTTCCCCTTTCATTTCATTATTTCAAACTTGTGTTGAACAACCTGCGGTCAATCAGATTCTATTTTGTCATCGACAGCTGCTGTGCACTCGGAACATAAGGGAAACGTGGACCAAGTGATCTTGCCACTTGTTCTCTCTTTGTTGGGTACTTTTTCGGCCGAAATGTCATTTCACACCAAGCACAGATTTTCATCTGAAAGGAATAGTGTCCCCTCTTTTGTTTTCTTCTGTCAAGTCTCTCCTCAGTCTCCATCTTTCACGGTCTCTACCGTTGTATCTGTGTAACTCAGCCGAGCCAACCAACCTCATGATGTCACAGACTACTGCAACATGGCGGCGCTCCTGCCACGAAAAATGAAACGGGATCTTCCTTTTTACTCTTAAATGCTGACATTTGTCATATTTGTTATATAATTGTTCATTAGAGTGGAAATCCATTTAGTAAACCAGCTTAACTTGGTTGAACATTTCATTTCCACTTTGAAACCATGGTGACGCATCCCCCCCTGTCAGACTCAGATACTGACAAAACTGAAAAGCAAAGCTCTCCTCTTCATTTAAATATTTCTTTGTTCATTATTTTATTCATTTTTTATTTTATACAGAATAAAACATTCTGTACTTCCATACTTTCCAATAGTTGTGTGAAGATATTTTTTCCCTGTTTTTCTCTGACACTTTGATTAATTAGTTTTAGGTGTTGAGTGGAAAGCAGTAGATTCTTCTTGTTTTGTTCTTATAAAACCAACAAGTCCTCCAAACTAAACGTCAAAACATGTTGCTCAAAAACAACCAATATTTATAAATAAAATAATAATTATTTGTATAGCACTTTTAAATAAAATGAGCCAGAGAAAACCAGGTCAGTTGTCCTGGATGTAGATGAGGACATGAACTTGATTATTGTCACTTTGAGCACAAACATTGACGCCCGCAGTTGTATTGTAGTATTGTAGTGTCCACCAGAGAAAAATGATTACGAGCTACCTGAGGCCTGTACTACGAAGCGAGTTCAACATACCCAGGGTATCTTCTCGTTATCTGGCTTAACTAACACTAACAACCGAGATCCAGCTAAGCAGTCCTATGACGGTGGTTATCAACTCGGTAAATCAACCCAGGGTTTCTCTATCTGGTTACGAGAGCGTTCACATGAACGGGGCGGTGTTTGGAGCATATGACCAATCACAAACATGGACAAGTCTACTGTAAGCAGAGCAGCATGTTTCAAGCAAGACAAAACAGAAGGACAGGCTCCTGGCTCCCCATCATATGGCTGAGGTCTGGGCAGTCTGGGTTCCCTGGCAGGAGGCTGAGTAGGTCCAGCAGGGGCTGAAGGAGCCTCCAATCTTAATTGCTGCAATCGAGTGGCCAGGGCATGAATCAGAGAGGACGACAGGTCTTGATTCATCTGTTATAGGCCTTGTTGGTGGGCTCCCAGCATAGCTCCCTGGTGAGACATCACACTTTGCAGGTTATGCACGTCTGCTGAGTCCATGGGGGCCAGATTGTTCTGCCAGGCAGCGTGGAGAGGACTCAGAAGCAGACCAACACCCAAGTCTCTTTAGTGAGTTTTAATGACCAAAAAGTCTATGGACAAAGCTGAAGCTAAACTGTGGGCAGGCAGAGGTAAAAAATGCCAAAAGTCTGGCAGTGAGGCAGAGGTACAGGCAAGGGCTGGACAAAAATCCTTGTCTTCTGGAAAATAAGTCCATATTGGGTCACAAAATCAAGGCTTGAATAAGTGGCTTGGCAAAAACACAAGACAATCTGGGAAAGGCTTGAGATAGACTGAGGCTATATTCGAAACCGCCTACTACATACTACTGACGAACGCAGTATGCAGAATACAGTGCATACTGCATACTGCCTCAGTATTATGTAGTATGAAACAGTTAAAGTGATGTATTTAGCAGTATGCTAGACCAGGCTTTAGCCTTTAAACCAGCTCTTAAAGCACTGGACAAAAACACTAACTACGAACATTACTGCTATATTATCGAAAAATATAACTTTGATTTTTTTGTGATTTTTTTGTGACTAATGCTTGTTTACTTTATAAGATACTGCAGGTTTAGCTCCACCACCCACAATTTATTCTAACAGCTCATGGCGAAATAAGACAAACTGGATCATCAACGAGGGGAGACAGGAAATATAAAACATTGATCCACAACATTTCCTCAAACTGCTTTTTCAGTTACAGCAACTAAACAGTGGACTGATCTCCCTCCAGATATTAGAGTAATGTTAAAAAGGGTCATGTTGTCTCAGCAGGTACCTCTCTGCCCCGTCAGAGGCAGCTCTTTCCCTCGCCTCTTCCCTCGCCACTCTGCTGCTCTGTAGCCGGTCTGTGAGCGTCACTGGCCGGCTGGTGAGCGAGCTACGCCCGCGGGCCATTTTTCCAATTCAAAAGAAAAGAAAAGGCAGATAATCACAGGTTTGCGTTTATTTTATAATGGACATTTGTGTTGTGATATTTAAACAAACCATCTGTCAACATGGAAATAAAAGCCCCTCATCTACAGACCGGTCTCTAGAGAGCTCCAGCCAGCTCATAGGGGTCTGTGAGTGTGACCGCCCAGCGAGGTAGCGAACCTGGCAGCTTATAAACTCCGAAAACGTTGGAGCAAATGTTCGATTCGCCATCTCATATTGTAAAATTGCAAATATTCTAAATCTACACAGGTGATTTCTCGCCTCAAAAATGTTCAGAAGTGAATTTAGTGATGAAATAGCTACGAAAAATGTAAAAATCAAGCCGTTTTTGGCTGCTGTTGTTGTTGTAACCGTAGGGGTTCAGCGCTTTGCATTGTGGGATACAGTAGGCAAGGTAGACTGGCCTGATGCATACCAGAGATTTTTTCCGAATCAGTACGACATCCAGGTATTTTTGGCATCCTGTAGATTTTGCTTTTGTTTGCATACTACATGCTACATTTTGGTCAAATCAGTTCGTACTACTAGTATAGTATGAGGTTGTACTACTAGTATAGTATGTGGTGTAGAATACCGCCTGAGGCTTAAAAGGGAATCCTGACATGGCTAGATTGCACTGGTGATTGTTTGCAGGTGATCAATCAGACAGGGAGCAGCTGCAGAAAGACACTTCCATACACAGCAAGGCCACTGCAGAGTTGGAGTACCAAGACAGGCTGTGACAAGGAGGACATGAAGGACATGCCTTGGAGCAACACAACCCCCTTTAGGTAATATTTATCATAATGTTTATTATGTGCTGTACATTTTCAGGACTTACTTTTATGCGAAGCAAAACTTTTGTCTCAGCCCTGAAGCTCAAATAAAAGGGACGCCGTCACCATGAATCCGGCTCTCTAATCAAGTATGGAAGTGTCTCTGTCTGCATAGCATTTGTCTGATAGAGAATTATTAAAATGTATTTCTCATTCATAGGCCATATCCGACAATGATAGAGGTCCTCCTTCATTTTTTTTATTCCATTCTGCGCACTTCCACTGAAGATGAATTAATCATGAAACAATCAAGACAACTATCTACTATCTGCCGTTTTCTTCCTGAACAGCAGGCAGGGCATATCCTAAACCTGTCCACACACACTGCATCCCTAATCAGCCTTGTTGAGTGTACCGCAGGAGAGGAGAGAAAAAGAGCAGAGAAAGAGAGATACTAAGATAAAAAAAAAACCTTCATTAATTTCTGTATGGAGGAATAGTGGGAAGGCATTCAGTCATTTCCTAAATTTCCTCATTTCCATCAGAGCTCTGATAGCTTTAGACCAAAAGGGATTATTACTGTATGCTGCCTTAATTCCATGACTACCAGCCAAGACTCACTGTGCAAAAAGCCAGAAAGAAATTTGAAAGGAGTCAGATCATTTAAGTCTTCAGGCAGTGAACCCGAGTTTTGAGAAGAAGCGTGGATCTATATTTTCAACCCTGTCTCCTAAAAATGACATACCCATACAACTAAACTGCATTCTCAATTACGTTTCGTGAGAAATGTATTTTCTCGTGGATTACGATCAGAGTTTTAAACACGTGGTTAACGTTGTGAATTGAAACAAAACAAAAATGCAACAAAACTACTTGGTTATGTTTAGTAAAAGATCATGGTTTGACTTAAAATAAGTATGTTTGTTATGTAACTTAAACGTTTAACGTAATGTTAAAATAAGTCAACACTGATGGAACAGTGGTCTCCTGGGTGAAAGTCATGTGTTTGTTTGACCCATCCAATCACTCTGACCTCCTTCCTACATGGACTTCCGCGGACACTGATTAGAAACGTATTTGTGATACATCGAAAACAAATCTAATCCGGAAGAAAATATGTTTCCCTTGTAACATAATTGACAATGCTGTTTAGTTGTCTGGAAATGAATTTTTTAGGAGACCAGGCTGATATTTTATGGTCTATATGCTTAGGGTTTGGTGTGTAAAGATATAGAAAATAACTAGAAAGATATAGCAAATATAAAAAAAACTTGATTCAGGCTCCAAAGTGAAGATCTTTACTTGAATGAAACCTTCAACCAAGTTAAGCTGGTTTACTAAATGGATTTCCACTCTGACGAAGAATTATATAAAAAAACATGACAAATGAAAGCATTTAAGAGAAAAAAGAAGATCCGTTTCATCTTTTGTGGCAATGGTGCCGCCATGTTGCAGTACCTTGGCCTCATGAGGTTGGTTGGCTCGGCTGAGTTACACCAAGCCTCCAGGAAGAGCGCCGGCCGTTGATCCCACTTTTCGTAGTGGCCAAACGGCGGTACTACAACTTCCGTGTCCGTCACGTGATGCCATTGGGCCCAAAAATACTTTTTCCAATTGACTTACATTGGGAAAGAGACATCTGTAACTCGGCAGATCATTTTTTTTTTTAGGTGACTCAACTTCCCAGTATGAACACTCTAATAGCCCTTATTTAAATCATTAGGTCCTAAAAGTTGTAAAAGGCACTAATAGCTGAATCCAGAGTTATTTTCCTTCCTCCCTTCATGTAAATGAGACCCAGACCGAGGCTGGAGCGAGGGCTGGGAGGTGGAGTTAGCAAGCCGTGATGACGCCGTGATGACGCCGTGATGACACCGTGACGGCTGTGACCCCGTGACCGAGCCATGTGACCGAGCGGACGCTACTGCGCCTGCTCTATGGGCCCAATGGATGCGGAAGATCGCCGGAAGATCCGGGTACTTTTCCAGGCGGAAGTCGAGCCGTGTTGGCATCATGCGCCACTGAACAACTTTCATAGGAATGAACGGAGCCCCGCCTCCAACTCTGTATCCAGTTCTCTTAATACATCCATGAGTTACACAGACACAATGGTAGAGACCGTGAAAGACAAACACTGAGGAGACACTGGACAGAAGAAAACAAAAGAGGGGAAACTGTTGTATTGCTCCTGGATGTAAAGATGAGTTTTACAATGTTAAAACCAAAACTGACGCTGAAACGGAGATCAGACAGGCATGGAGTCCAACTGCAGCTGTCTGATTCCCCATCTCCTGTCCTGCTAGCAGAAGCTACCGGTAAGTTATGTAAACAAACGGTATAACGTGGGCTTCAGAATAAAGTAGTGCTTTCAGCGTTTATTTTCTTAGTGACCCTGTCTTTGAACGGTCTGAATGAGACAGCAGGGGAGGAGAGACAGGTGATCAGAGAGGGGAGAGGACGGGAGATGGAGAGACTGGAGAGAAAAATTGATTTTTTTAATGCTGACATTTGTCATATTTGTTATATATTAGAGTGGAAATCCATTTAGTAAACCAGCTTAAGTTGGTCGAACATTTCATTTCCACTTTAAAACTGAGCCCGCAACAGATCGATTGTGTTAACGCGTTAAAGAAATTAGTGGCGTATATATACATCACAATACTCAAATGAGACCCCTGTAAAAATCAGTGTGTCATTGTTACAGTCAGCCATGGCTTGAAGCTAACTAAGAAATCACTACAGAGAAAAGTCTGCAAGTGTGAGTGGTGCCTTCCAGAGAGAGAATCCTCTCAGCACTCGGACAAAGCTCTGTCTGACAGATAAAATCTTTTGTGGATTAAGTGTTTCCCCAGGATAATTTATTGCTCTGCAATAGCTGGAGTCTGTCCAGGGTCCCTTAGCCTACATCACTTATGATACCACGCAAAATACTTGTCAGCCTCAGGTTTGGTTTGTTTGAGCTAAATAAAAAGTTAACAACAGACTGAAGATGACAATGTCCCTAAAAACTGTTGTGGCATCTGAGGACAAGCTGGCCATCAGAAGAAGAGCTCTCAGGGAGTAGCTGCCACACAAACGTGCACACACACACACACACACAGAAAGCTGTCATCTCTCACATTAGCAGACGTGATACCTCCACTAGTCACACCTCACTGCTCTTGTGAACAGCTGGTATTGATTGGCTGTTTCCCAT
Organism: Adelosebastes latens; assembly: GCA_916700685.1. Classification (NCBI taxonomy): domain Eukaryota; kingdom Metazoa; phylum Chordata; class Actinopteri; order Perciformes; family Sebastidae; genus Adelosebastes; species Adelosebastes latens. Next base: position 11,341 of record CAKAKR010017791.1, read on the forward strand.
CAGTCATCGGCCAGCGTACTATCATGTGTTGTGTGTGTGTTGTGTGTATATGAGTGAGTGAGCCTTCCTTATTGTACCTTTTGAACTGTAGGTGCAGCTTTTAAAGCGGTAATCTGACTGTGGCCTCTCCTGACCTCATGTTCCTTCTCCTAATACCTTTTTATTCCTCCGCGAGAGACATACGGTAGTGCAGAGAACACCGTGTTCAGAGACTCGGAGCAGATAACTGCTCACCCATCGGAGAGATGAAATGGCGAGATGAAATAGAGATTGAAAAGGCCACCGTGTGCGTGAAAACCCTGGAAACGCCCTTGAAGATCACCTCTTTGAAGACCACCAGCCTGTCGTCATGCAGATTTAAAAACAGACATATACACTCATATTGACTTATACAACTGCAGCTATACTAACAGACTACCATTAAAGCGAGGAAGAGCAGAATACACTCCGTCTCCTCAGCAGGTTGGCCGAGTACTGCTGCATACACTCAGCTGCTAAAAACATCTTGCTTCCCTTCAGTGAACTTTGATCCAGGGGTAGATTGGCATTTGGCCGATACTGGCCACTTTTCTTTACCTCCCTGACAGCAGCCACATAAAATGGCTCTGGAAGGATGACATGAAATGACCTTTTCTTTTCAATGTAGTTCACAAATAAACATTCAGTTCAGTCAGCCAACTCATGTGGAATGGATTATTATGCGAATGCAAAAGGTATTTGACGTAAAGGCTTTAACCTCTTGTCACAAATGGTGAATTCAGGCAACCGAGGGAGGAAATGCAGAGAAATTCTCACACACACACACAGGGCAAGCAGGTATGAAGGGAAATTTACTTAAGGCAATGGTCAGGAACAGGCTAAAAAGGTTAGCAACAGGCTGTCAGCCCAAAAGGTCAAACAAAACCAAGAGGGCACGACTGGTGAGCACGTTAGGAACAGGCGACAGGTACAGGCAGCTGGATGCATGTTATGTTAACCCTCTGCATTTAAAGGACCAGTGTGTGATATATTTACTGTAATAAATCATAAAACGACCATGATATGTCATCAGAGATTAAGGAAACATGCTGAATTGGAATATTGGCTTCTCCGACAACAATGCTACAGCCAGTATGTTCTCCTTTGAAATTTCCATTCTGGTCCGGGACGTCTGTTTTTGTTTTTCTCCGGTGTGATCCTGTCCACGGCCCATTTCAACACCCGTTGCCACATATGAAACAAATTGGCACAAACACATCCTTCTGCAGCCATGGAAGCAAGCGGACCAACTGGATCAACAGAGATAATGTTAACATTAGATTCTACCCATCTCTCTGTGGTCTGTGTGCAGTTGTAAAAAACGTATCGTTCTTTGGACCGGGTAGCCTACCTTCAGACTATGGGAACGAAAGCTGTCCTCCCGGGCCTGTCTAGTTGGTAGTGCCGGTTAGCATCATAGCGAGGCTAACGTTGGCGTTTAGCAACACCTGGAAGGGTATAGCCAATCGATCTATGCACTCTGACCCTATGACACATGTTGAATGACAGCCCCCTCATTTGCATAATGACGCAGAAATGCATAAAGAAAAGAATACGGAAATAAATCACCTTGGGGAAATAAATAGGGGGGGAAATGCAATGGGAAAATCATTTAGAAATAGATAAATCCATAAATAAATATGTATGATTTAATAAGTAATAAATGCATTAAAAATAAATTTAGAATAAATAAAAAATAAATGCAAAAATAAATAAATGTAAAAGTTAATAAAAAATAATTAATTAATTAATAAAAGGGGAAATTAAATAGAGTAGACAGAGGTGAATTAATACAAAGGTAAATAAATAAAGGAGCAAATTAAAATAGAAATAACAATTTATGTCACATTTTATCAATAATGCCTACATTTATTTTTAGTATTATTTTTGGTACATTTAATGGCATATTTATTCATTTATTTATTGATTGAGTCATGTATTTATTCATTTTTTATTTTAGCAGGTTGTGTCCTCTGTATTTATCCTCTGGGGCCATGTCTGTACCAATTTTCATTGCAATCCAATCAATAGTTGTCAAGATTTTCACTCTGGACCAAACTGTTGGACAGATGGAACAAAAGACAGAACCGTTGATCAATATTATCATCCTTAAAGCCATAAAGCCACAGCGTTAAAGCCACAGCAAAAATAAAATACTTCAGTCTGCTCACTGTCTTTGTCCAGGCTAATTTGGGGGACTACATCAGTTTTTGCTATGAACCACCTCAGGGCTAAAAGCCAGAGGGCTGTTAAAGGCTGCTCCACTCAAGAGACTGTAGGTGTTTAATCGAGGAGCTTGGATCATTCGCTTCACTGAAACTCTGGAGGCAGCGCTCACTGCTCAGCGTAGTGTTGAATCAATCATTCAGCAATGTACAAAGCAATTATCCAGACAACTGAGGACGAGGAAAGTACTCTCTCTGTGACACTTGACATCAGTGTGAATTTGATGTGAATCTAGATGTGATTTTATATAAGGTTCATCAAAATTTACTCTTTCATTTGATTAAAAAGAGCTAAGGATAATAAGAGAGTTTGGTCCATATTTCTCTACTTAGATACAGTGGTAGACTTTCATTTCCTAATAATTACCTATCATAAATTATGCTGCTCCATTTCCTGTCATATTCACCTCCTAACTGGATTCATTCTGGGTAACATCCCCCTCATATACAAACACCTGTTATCACGTGGCTGGAGTTCCATACTTAGGTCATGTGATGACACAAGAGCCATCTGATTGATGCATTAGACTGCTGCAGTTTTGTTTCCAATGCTGCCCCAGACATGTAGTTTCGGTCACACATTTCAAACAATGCAAGTGACTTGAAATCTGGAGTTAGAGGGAGGCTGAGAACCACGCCCTGATATCGTTGTTAAGCGATTGTCATCACTGTGATTGGCTCAGCTATTTCAGAGCAATGACAACAGTGATGTGACCGGTCAAGAGTGTATTTATTAATCACCACTGTCGTAATCCTGCTGGACCTTTCAGCAGCGTTTGACATGGTGAACGCCAGATCCTCCTCTTCACCCTCCAAGAACTGAGAGTTTTCAGTTTCTGCATTCTCCCTTTTCACATCGTACCTCAACGGCTGCATTTACAGGGTGACTTTGGAGAGAATCTGTATCTGAACCTTGTAGCCTCACCACTGGGGTCCCTCAGGGTTCTGTTCTGGGTCCCTTCCTCTTTAATCACACTCACACTCATCCGGTCTTTTCCCCTCTCTGAAACCCAGGTGACAGAACAAATCTCTGCTCGTCTGGCTGACATCTCTCAGTGGATGTCTGCACACCACCTGAAGCTAAACCTCGACGAGACCGAGCTGCTCTTCGTTCCAGGAAAGGCATCTCCTGCCTGTGACCTCTTCATCACCACTGAGAACTCTGCAGGGTTTTTCCTGCATAGAGAATTACAAGGCGGCTGTCAAATTTTGTCCTGTCTGCAGCTCTTGACAGAACCTTTCATGGAAGACAGTTTTCTAAGATGCGTTGCATTTGGTGGATTTCTGTCATTTGTAACAACAATTGCAGCATTATGTTGATGTGGTGGCGCTGTAATCAGCGTAGTGAACCGGGGAAGACACTGCCAAAACTGCTAAAGAGGAAGAAAAGAGCCGACTGCACAGTACGCTTACTGAATGATACACCCTCAAAACGGTCACAGCTTCGATTTAGGCACCAAAACTACTTGGTTAGGTTTAGGCACAAAAACAACTCTGATTTTAGGAAAAGATCATGGTTTGGGTTAAAATAAGTATGTTAATCCCAGAAGTTATCTCACGGTGTGTGTCGTGTAGCCTGCAAGACTGCAGATAAACGCTTCTCTCTGTTTTTGGCTGGACCGCAGCAAAGCGGGTGCCAGCCCTATGAATGCGAAAGTCTGTCACTGATTGACTGACTTGCACCATTGGTCATTGCCCTTTCAATATGAATGTGAGCCACAGTGTTTCCATGGGTAACGTCTTTGTCACCACATTATTAGTATCCTATTCCCTTTCATTTATAGTTTTATATTGCCAGCTGGCGAACATGTGTGCATGAACGCCGTCTTGCACTGCGACTACAACGCCAGTGTGCGTCTGTTTACAACAGTGAAAAGTAAGTGAATAAAGTAGTTTTTTAATTTATTTTTTATACTCAATCAACTTTTTTTTTCAAATTTATTGAATACAAAAGTTCAAACAGATATGTAGAACATGATATTAGTTCATTACAATACATCTGAGAACATGACTTCCACAAGTAGGCTACTGAAAAAAGCTAATAATTTAAGTTAGAAAGTTAAATAATCCAAATAAATTATATTAAAAAGGATTGGCTGATAAGTGTCTTGTAAAATTGTGTGCTTCAAAAACAGAAGGTATACATTTGTGTAAATATTTTGCAAGTTGAATCACATTGTTTTACAAGAAAGGTAGTAAATCATATTCTCAGACTCAAGCAGCTTAACCATGTCATGTGAGATGCTACTTCAGTACACTCAAAAAATGAGTCATAAAAAAGCCATAGTATAGTATGCCAAAAAAAGAGTCGTGACAAAGTAATAGTATAGTATGTGGGAAAAAAAACAGTCATAGTATGTCAAAAAAAGTCAGGAAAGTGTGTCAAAAAACAACAAAAAAAGTCATAGTATAGTATTTCGAAAAAAAGTCATAGTATAGTATGTCAAAAAAAAGTCATAGTATAGTATGTCTAAAAAAAGTCATAGTATAGTTACTATCTCTGAATGACAGTAAAGTCACTCCAGTTCACGGGTCTCAGGGGGTTAAAATAGTTATTATTGAAGGAAAGAAGAAAAACATCAATATAACAGCTGATTCAAAACTTTTGAACGGTAGTGTACATTATGTTTTTGCAATGTCACTATTGACTAATGTGCACGGTATCAAATCAATTTACAAATAAACAATGTCTGTATTAGTTTGACCAATCACAGCACATTATGTGCCTTTTCAATTCAACAAATCACTTTTTTGGAAAAGGAACAATTTGCAGCAGTTTATGGGTGGGTTATTAGTTCATTGCTATATTATAGCAGTTTATTACGTCACTTTTAGTACTTCAACAGTTTTTTTAAGTTCATACATTTGAAGTTTGCTGAAATAAAAAAAAGGCTATTGCATTATCTGTGCCATTAAGCAGCATCCCTTAGTGCTGTAAAGCATTCCAGGTCATATTCAGTTGAGTAAAATGGAATGAGGAGCTGCCAACATTCTCAGAAATGTTCTGGTTTGTTTATGGTCATCTTTATGACATCTCCTGTCAAATGTTTTCTTGATGCTTCTAACAATGTCAGCTGAAACTGCGCCAGAACACAGGGTATTACTCAGTACCTGAATACAACAGGGAGACGTCAATTCACATTCCATAATTGAAGAATAAATACAGGGTGAGAAGGTCACTTGGAAATAAGCAATAATTAATTTGGTCTCTGTGCAAGCTAAAGGTAACATTGTTTTTATCGGTTCACTTTGCCATTGAGTGGAGCAGCCTTGGAGCTCTGATTGGGCACATCTTTTTTTCTTACAGGTACTATTGCTCATGCACATTTTTTGAAAAGAAAGCTGATGATTCACTCAGCCTTTATTCTAGAGTGAGCACCAAACAGCGCACTGGAAACTTTCTTATAAAAGGAAGGGATTTATGAGTGACTATAAGCAACGAATGAATGAAGCACCTACAAAAGTCAAGGACTCCCACTCAGGTACGTGACGAGAGTTGTGCGTAGGCATTCTCACAAAAACAGATTGAAGCCACTAGAAAGTAGTGCAGTCACATTCTCCATCAGTGTCTCTCAGAACTTTTTTTATTTCCCATGCATAGTTTGGACAAGAGTGTAATGGAACTGAAATGAAATGAAAAATATGGAAATAAAAAGTTTTGACATTCATTGTGATTTTCTCCATTATGGACATCAGAGGAATCATTAACAAAACATGTTTACAACTACAAAAAAAAGGTTTTAGGCGAGGGCTAAAATCTTTCAGAAAAGTCCTTCAAGATGACGCACTTTGGACGGGGAAAAGTTCTGTATATAACATAAATACATTACAAAAAAAGACCCTAAAACTTAAACATTCAGCACATTTTTTATACAACACAGTGCAATTAAAAGGGGTTAAGTTCAAAGGATGATTTTCCAGCACTCGGTTACTCAATTTGTGACGAGCTGCTGACTCTGTGACTTTCTTCTGCTTTTTCTCTCTCTCCTTTTGAACTGAGAGAGATAGACCAGCACAATTGTAAACACTTAGTAGTAAGATGTGTCCGGTACAGTGCTGCTCCAAACCACAAGAGAGCAGGAAACCAACCAGCAATTTTGAATTATGTTAAAAACATCCTACACTTTGACATGTGGTTACCAGTTTTGGGAACGGACAGATGGGGGAGAACATGAATCAAATAATGAGCTAACATTGCCACATTCGCCAAAACAACTTTATACGGTGATAATATGTCAATTTTGTGTTTACAGCATGTTCTGTTGTCCCTTAGTGAGTGACCACAAAAAACAAAATGTTAACAGGTGTGACAATATTTCTCCCAACCACTGACAAGAGAGTGAAGACTTATGATTAGGCGGATGTGTACTACTGAATAAGCAGGTCAGTAGTAGCCAACACAGGTCCAGATCTGTCCTGTGTTAGTACATTTACAGTTTGACGGACATTAGCATTCTAGCAAAAATGTCTAATAGCTGGTTTATGTGCTCCCCTGCTCCTGTCAGTATGGGAGGATTGGCCCCAGAACTTCCAATGAAGCTGCGATCACCTAGTACTATTTCCTAGCTCTGTAGTTTTAGTGTATCATAAAGGTCCAAATGCTGTTTTTAGAGGCTCTTTTACATTGAAAAGAGTAAAAATCCTGAGGGAAATGTTTTTTCTCTCGAATTTTGGGGGAGAAAAAACGACCAAATTTGTAACAAATTCAGCGTCTGAATGCAATATTGGCTATTGGTAACTTCAATTAAAAATTAAGTCTGGGCCTTAAAAAACTTAAGATAACCCTTACGTTGGTAAGTTTGCATCAATATTTGAATATTTCACAGTTCCAACTAACACTGTATTGCAACTGCAACCGCAGCATGGGAACAAGGCGTAAATTGTGTGTGAGTATGTGTGCATGAGTGGCTGAGCAATAAATTGTGAGAGGAAAAGCACAGTCTCTCTCTCTCTCTCTCTCACACAAGCACACACCATGGACTACGATAAGTGGTTACTCTACTGTGTGAGGCGCTGTGCCAAGATGTGACTATTCCCTGCTATGCCTTCATTGCCGGACTGAAACACAATAATTTAAAAGAAAAATAACATATTTTAAGATGTGCATTATACACCGAAGCATTTTTTTTTTTGTGTTTTGTGTATCCCTATAGTATATGTGTGAAATGGAATTGTGCAACAAATAATTTAAAGCTGAGTGTCTGTAATGGTCCTACTTTGCATGGTATATGGAGGCTGGTAACTAAAGATAGACTTTTGATTCAAAATTTGGATTTTTGTATACCCTAAAAATCTGGGAGGCTACATCATTCTCACCAAAGTATAAACACAACAGTATCAGTAGCGCTCCGTTCAACTTTCTCTTGTGAAAAGCTGTAAGTGAGGAAGCTGTTCTGATCTAATCGTACAAGAAGGGGTAAAAATAAACAGCGCTGGACTACATAAACAGAACACCAAATGCTAACGTGATAACAAAGTTCAGTGTGATCCCAGTGATTACTGTGAGAAGATATTACATATCTACACTTAGAAAATGCACTTCAACATACCCAGATCCAAACAGTTCCTTCCAACAGTATGAAAAATATACAAATAAAAAATACAAGTACTCTCAGACACCAGGTAGGTAGTTTTCTGTTGACATGAAATCAGTGAGGACTAAAAGATAAATATTTCACTTTTTTTTTCTCCCTTGCATTTTAAAGAGAAAATAAAAATTTGTGTGTGTATGAAAGAAACAAAATAAAAACTGTCCATATTGAAATATTATCCTTCAGTAATTAGTAACATTGTGATACCACATATTTGTTTTTCAGCTAAATCGCTTTAGCTTCTCTAGGTAAGCAAAAAAGAGCCAGTGTTGAAACCAAAAGCATTATAGAATTATTTTTTTTTCAGACATCATACACTATGCACAGATAATAAAAACATTAACAATGATCAAGTCTTTTCCACACGAGAGAAAAACGATTTCTCTGTTTAGGTCTGGAACATTAAGAGCTCAGGAAAAGACTGGAGATTCATCATAATCAGCATCGTCATTACTGTATCATCATCAGTCAGAAAAATGCCTCCGACAGTCAGAATCTAATTACTGACAGGCAAACAGAGAGACAAGAAAACAGGCTGTTGACATAAATGTTTTTAACGTCCCTTAATGCAACATACTGTGAGGCCTGGGAGTGGTCGATTTTGAATTGGTGGCTGGGGGTACAAAGACAGAGAGTGATCTAGGGGACGAGGGCACACCAGTGTGTGCAGGTAGCATCTGTCGCAGCTCTTAGTGTACTACAAACTTTGACCCATCGGAGGAGAAATATCAGTTCATGGTATGTTAGTAACACCACCTGCAAATTCTGCTCTGGAGCAGTTGGGCATCAGGCCCCGCCAGGTGAGTAACAGTCATTCATTGTCATTCATGGTCATGCCAGCTGAGCGCCATTTTGGCATCCATGTGGGAGGACTGGAGGAGGAGGAGGAGGAGGGACAACTGAGCTTCTTGGAACCTTAGTGAAGGAAAACCTCCACTCAGAAAGATAAAGAAAGGGGAAGAGGAAGAAGAGAAATTACTCAGCTCACTTGACATGTTCGGCACTGTGGGAAGAGCAGTAGTATTTCTTATGAGCTATGAACGTGGAGAGGCTGCTGAACTTGATGTTGCAGAGTCGACAGAAGCGGGAGTTACCGTTCAGGACGGGGGAGATCACTGTGGTTTTGGGGCCGGTGATGGGGGTAGGCTGGGGTGTGGTGATGGGATGGGAGGCCATGGCGGGGACGGCCTTGTCTGGAAGGTGGGATGACCCAACCGTCTCCCTCGGGACCTCAGGCACAGGTGACAAAGTCAGAGAAGGAGCCCTTGGGGGAGACATGGGCAGAGGTGAACCGGCCGAAGGCGATCCACCGCCGGCTGAAGGGCTGCCGTTTACCAGCGGGGAGACGGGAGAAGTTGTACCACTCCTTGCCTGCCCGTTGATGCTGTCTCTGTGAACTCGTGAGAGCAGTCTGGACTGGCTGGTTGGGGTGGTGGAGGTGGTCGGAGCAGCTCCATCCCTGGGACTAAGGCTGGGGCTGCGGCTGACTGCGCTGCCTGGCTGGGGTGGCTGAATGGTAACAACCAGGCCGTGGGTAGTCTTGAAGTGCTCCATCAGATCACAGGTGATGAGCCTGTTGGGGCAGTACGGGCAGATCGCCTGAGAGGAACCGGCGCCTACGCCTTTGGCTCCAGCTCCTGGGATGGCCGTGAGTGTGGTGGTCGCATGGGGAGGAGATGTGGCATCGGAGGCCGGTAAGGCAGAGGGGTGAGGACTGGATGATGTGCCTTGAGCCTGGGCGACCCACTCAGCGGGCAGAGCTTTAGCCTCCATAGGGTGCAGAAGATCCGGACGCTCCTGCTGAGGCCTGCTTTTGGGAGAGGTAGAGGCCGAACTCTTGAGCCTGTGAAGTTGCTCCAAGGTGTGGGGCTGGAGGGTGGTGGCGGGGCAATAGTAGGTTTTATGAGCCAGGTAGTTCTCAATGCTGTTGAAGCTGATACTGCAGGCGGTGCACTTGTGGTAGTCGGTAAGAGGCAGGGCAGGGAGAATACTGCTACTGCCGTGCCGTGGAACCTCTCTCAGACGGGGCCTCTTGCTGAGGTCAATCGGGCCGTCTCCTTCGGGGCTGGAGCTGCCCGCCCCGCCGGGGGAAACTTCTTGCTTCACGACCAAGCCCAGAACAGAGGGAGATGGTGCGGAGGCAGCAGCGGAGGCGGCCGCGGCGGCAGCGGCAGCAGCTGCAGCGTTGGCTAAGGCTTCAGTTCTGGCCATGTGAATCTCGTACATCTTCTTCCTCTTGCGTTTGCGAATGGGCTGGGGAAGGAAGGCTGCTGCTGTGGCCGCCTTGGCCATGTGTACAGATCGGTGGTTGGTTGGATCATGGCGTGATGCGCAGTAGAAGCGTTTATGGACTGTGTAGTTTTCATGACGACTGAAGCGGATGTTGCAGGCCTGGCAGAAGGTTGTATTGGGATCTTCTTCTTGGTCCTCTGCCGAAACACTAGCAGGACTCTGGCTGCCTTCACTTGCTCTTCCTCCACCTCCTCCTCCTCCTACACTCCCCCCTCCGCCTTCCCCTTCAGAAGAGGATGATATACCCTCTCTCCCCACAGGGGTTTCTGTCTTCACTTCCAACACCCTCTTGGGTTCTGTTGCTCCACTCGCTGCAGGAGGGTCAGAGTCAGTAGGAGAAGCAGAGGCTGCTCTACTCGCTGCTCCGCCCTGAGGAGATGTGGACGAGCCATGTGCCCCGCTAGAAGGCATCGTGGCTGGGGCTGCATCCCTCGTCGATCCCGGGTCCGAAGCCGAGGTTGCTCCCTCTCCGTGGTGCCTGCTGGAGCAGTACAGCCTCTTATGTGCATAGAAGTTGTTGATGTTGTTGAAGGTGATATCACACTCGAAGCAGGTGGCTCCTTTGTGAGGCGGAGTGGCTGCGGCTGTAGATGCAGTCGGTCCGGAGGGGAAGAAGGCCGCTGGGTTGGTCTGAGAAACTGGCTGGCCCTGTTTCAGACGGCTGTGGACCATCTCTGACATTTTAGCCAGTATCTCCGAGGCCTGAGGCAAAATGGCTGCCTCGGGATTAAACATGTACTGAGGCAAGAACATCGCTCCTCCAGGAAGAACTGACCCAGTGCCTCCCACATGTGCAGGGCTAGAACCAGGGGTGGGACTAGTTGGTTCTGCCTTCACAGTCTTGACTGGACTCTTCGGAGAGGTCGATGTCGGGAAAGAGGATGTGGTGATTTGCTTCTCCTTCGTGTCCATTCTTGCTTCTTGTCCCTCCTCTTCACCAAGCTCCTCTTCCTCTCCATCCTCCTTAATCTCCATTTGCTGCTCTTCCGTCTCTGATTCTGAATGAGGCTCCTCTTTGATCTTTAGGTCAGCGGTTGGGGCATCAGGCGGACTGTAGTCTCGAGGCGTGGCCGAGCCGCCATTTGCACCAGGGCTGGATGAGTCTGGCGTAGGGACGCAGGCTAGAGGCTCCCTCTCCTGGGGAGACGGCTGGTGCTGGGAGTGGTCAACTGATGATGGGGTACTTTGGCGAGGGGTGGGGCTCCTTTCGGCTGGGACCCGAACCTCTAGGTGGGTTCGTACGTGCTGCTGAAGCTGGGCGGGGGATTCAGAGTTGAAGCCACACACTTGACACTTCAGCACCACACCAGAGTCTCCTGGACTGAGACCTGAAGAAGAGAGTCAAGATTAGTGAACTATAACAGTAGCTTACATTTGAATTGATTTAGAATGGCAAGATTCAAAACAATGAGTCTGGTCCAGATTGAAGTTTATACAGAGACTTGAAAAATCAGCTGTCACAATGATGGTATGACTCACCGGTGGACAGGGGCAGCTTGGGAAGGCCTGGCCCTGGGGAGTACACCTCACTGCGAGATCCAGGCTGGCAAACCATGTGGCTGGTGACCAGATGGCTGTAGAGGATGTCCCTCGTGGTGGAGACGAAGCCACAGCCATGACACACCCCGTTCAGTGTGTCCGTGTGGACCTTAAGGTGGCGCTCACAGTTTGCTTTAGTGGTGAAGGCTGACAGACAGATGAGACAGACGAATGGACGCTCACCTGTGGAAGGACAGGAAGGGACAATAAGTTAAAGGGGAAAAAACAGTGTTCTCATCTACCAGACGATCTAATGAAGTGGTTGATGAATGCACACTGGTCAAGTATCTACAAGTTAGACCTCAACGTTCTGACCCTTTGGCTGTTTGGCATACATATACAGCAAGTCTGGCTCTCACCACTGTGTGTTCGCATGTGGATCTCCAGTGAGCTGGCACTGGGGCAGCTCTTGTTGCACTGCGGAAAAGGGCAGATGCGTTCATTGGGGTAGGAATCCTTGGGTTTGTCTTGTGGCGGAGACGAGGCCGCGGCCGGCTGCTTCTGACGGCTGGCGCAGTAGTACATAAGGTGGGCCTGCAGGTTCCTCTCACTGCGGTACCAGATTCCACAGTCCTTGCATGGGAAAATGTCCTCTGATAGACAGCAGAACATACATTTAGAGTTAGCTGACGGAACAGAAACACAAAAACGTAACGGTTTGAGCAACTTGATGAAAAAGCACTACTGATCAAATAGAGACCAGTTTGGCGAGGTGTGGGTGTTCAACTTCAAGTACCTCGAGTGCTAAATTTGGGTCACACACATTCCATTGCTATGAGTATCCAAGGCAACAGGAAGCTAAGGTCAATACAATAATTATCATACGTCTTATCATCTGGGTTATTTTTTATAACATCAAAATAACTTGCTGCAGTGTTACCAGATCTATAAATGTGTAATCATCTAGGATAATTACCAATGGTCACAGCAAATGTGTGTGTGTGTGTGTGTGTGGGTGGGTGTGTGTTTGGGCATCAGCTACAGACATCAGCACAGCACATGGCCAATGGGAAACTTTATTGAGTTGCATTGCAGTGCCATCTTGTGGACAAAGAGATCATTGCAACAGTGAAGACAAATGCTAAATAATGGCCTGCAGGCACCAGCTAATATTGCAGTGATCAGAGTAACGATGTCAGGATGAAAGATGTAAAGGCTGACAAGTCAGAAATTGTATAGTGGTAAGAGGCTGTGGCTCAGAGGGTAGAGCAGGTCGTCCACCAATCGGAATGGTGGTGGTTCGATCCTTGAGCAAGACACTTAACCCCAAATTGCTCCTGAAGGCTGAGCCATCGGTGTGTGAATGAGTATCTAGATTACATCCTGATGGGCAAAGTTGGCACCTTAGCAGCCTCTGCCATCAGTGTGTGAATGTGTGTGTGAATGGGTGAATGCTGACATGTAGTGTAAAGAGCTTTGAGTGGTCGGAAGACTAGAAAAGCGCTTTATAAATGCAAGTCCATTTATATAGCGCTTTTCTAGTCTTTTTTTATAGCATAAAAGATTAGAAGGGGATACTGTACTGGATGTAATACTAGGCCATATATCTCATATGTACATTTTAAATATATATTCTTAAAGAAATATCTGCTTTGCATTTCTACTACATTGCTGGTTTTTCTAGTACCTTTTACACCGCTTTGTACCATAAAGATTATTAAAATCCCACCAATCAAATCGATAACTTAGTCAGCCAAATTAGAACCAACTTATATGTATACACTATAATATATAATCTATTGCATAAACATAAAAGAAGCTATACTGCCAACAAATTAAACAAATATATATATTTCATGCCTTCAAGACTCACTATTGACAACGGCAGTAGCCAAGATGGCAGCCATGCCAGCTTGCTGTGGGAGGAGCTGGATGTCTGAGCGCAGCGCCGGCGGGTACAGCGACTCCTCCTCCTTCACCACAGATTGTTTCTGGGTGACGAGGCTGAGCGGAGGAGAGAGCTGGGTCAGCGGGGAGGAGGAGGAGGAGCCCCGATGGGACAGGGAAGCCAGGAGCCTTTCACCAGCTGCAAGCTCTCTGATCACCTTACAGAACAACTCCGCACCTGAAAAACACACAAGCTCAGGTCACAATTGGAAACTGACAAGGCACATCCCTGGTTTGGTAAGATATGGTAACAATTAACTTTTTGTTTTCATGCCAGTTAATACACTGAATTGATTCTATTTTGTGGTGGTGGTTGCTTAAAGATTGGAGACATTTTGACTTGTCGTAGCCGGAAACACAAAGGTGGAACTAATATCACTGATACTGGCTACACTACATTTAAGTGTCCCAGTAAGTCCCCGATAGCAAAGCCCTGGAACGGCCACATCTCAATGAAACGAAGCCATCATTAGTGGTTAATTAGCCCTGTGTTAGAATGTCTATCCTGAAAAAGGGTTATTCAATAGATGGTTACTAGAGTTAATTAGTAATGAGGTAAGTCTCAGCAGGAAAGATGGTAACATTTTACTCTAACCTGTATATAAACATTTAATGAATGGTTTATAACACATTACACTGTAGTTGTTAGCAGATATAAGGACATTTTAAGGTGATCATTCATGTAAAGTATTTGTCAACAATTATAACTTCTCACATGAAGACATATTTTTCTATTACTACAACTGTGTTTTAATATATTGTCATATTCAGTTTATACACCAGCCTCCACATCTGGGTGCCCACAGGAGGATTTATAGTTGTTGACAAATAAATTAATAAAGACTTATATCTGCATACAAATACATTGTAGTGTGCTATAAATCCTTCCATCCTTTATGTGTAGCTGCTTATCCTATTCAGTGTTGCCACACTCACATTCACACCTACGGGACATTTAGAGTCAACAATGAACCTAACCTGCATGTCTTTGGACTGTGGGAGGAAACCGGAGAACCCGGAGTTAACCCGGAGAACATGTAAACGCCAGACAGAAGGACCCCAAGCTGGATTCGAACCTGCGACCCTCTAGCTGTGAGGCGACAGTGCTAACCACTGCAGCACAGTGCAGACCCAGTGTGCTACAAATCATTTATTTAAAGTATATATACCGCTTATAAATGCTAAATAAGGGAGTAAAATGTTAACGGAAAGGAGGAACACTTGACTTGGAGCGGGGCATTGGCTCCAGAGCCAGTGTGGTGGAACCACTCGGAGGCTACCAGTGACAGGCCGGGTTGTGGGAATGGTCACGCCTCGATTCAGACATTCAAGGCAGTCAGCACACATTATGACGGCTTCACAAGAATATAATGTACATCACACAGAGCCATATTCAGGTGGACATGATGTTTGAGCTGTTCTCGGTTTTCACCTCGGCTGTAGACGGTACAGTTGGCAGTTGAGACATCAGAGGTCAGAGGGAGCAGAGTCATCCAACAGTTTGGATCTTCACACACCAGAGCCAACCTTGAGTTCTGCACAAAAAAAACACACACAGAAAGGAGGTGAGCACTGAACAATACCTTTTCATTGGTCAGATTCATCATAGTCACTGCTGAATTATACAGTATATAATGAAGCAGAGGGTGTATCTATTCTGTTCTGCAGTGATTGGGCTCGGGCGTGGCTAGCGGGCTCCATATGGCCCCCAAACACAAGCCATGTTGCAACCGGAAGTCTGCCATTTATGTATGTATTTCAAAGGTCAGAGACTACAAATACAAATACAAATATGTATAATACACTGCACAGTCAGATTAAAGGTCTACTGCTCAATGTAAGAACAATTCTCATTGTCAATGACTTTTTTAGGACATGATTTTACATGATAATGTCAAATATACCAGCAATGTAGGTCTTGGTTTGTGACGATCAGCGTTGAAATCATTTGTTGATTAATTAATTACTCAATTAAAATAAAATTAAGTCATTTTTCTAAGCAAAAATATCA
>CAKAKR010017836.1:0-15385 GCA_916700685.1 Adelosebastes latens
AGAGGAGAGGACAGAGAGAGAGAGAGAGAGAGAGAGAGAGGAGGAGGAAACAGCTTTTGGTGTAAATTGGATCACGATGTGTAGCATAATAACATAGTTATGTTACACGATAGTTTAAAAGGGTTTTTAACCAAAAATGGAGCCACTCTCGCTGAGTCTGTGTGGTTACATCAGGTGCTTGTTTCAGACATTTAAAGTCACTTTTTACATCCTGAGTTTCATGAAAATCTCTCGGTTCCTTGAATGTTTTTAACTCACGTTAGTAAAGAGCTTGGTGTCGCTGTAGTTTGTCCTGTGAAGAAGGGTCTGTGGTTCCCACCAAACAGTTAATATGTTGTGGTTTGTTTTCTAATGCACGCTGACACGCAAACTAGGGCTGTCCTCGACCAAAGAAATCCTTAGTCGACTAACACTGATACGCTTTTGATGACTAATCGATTAGTTGATTTAATCGACAGATCTGTAAAACTGAGTTTCTCCACAAAGAATCACACAAAAGCACCACTTTAAATCTTGTGTTCACCAGAGATGTGCTCATAAGTTTCTTGAAAATAAGTCATTCAGCTTGAAAAAAGTATAAAAAACAACTACTCGACTAAAGAAATCTTAGTCGATTAGAGGGAGCAGCTCTAACGCAAACATTCAAAAACAGGACGATGGCGAAGGATTCAAAGAGGAAGTGAGAAACCAAACAGGACATAACAAGCTGGTACCGGCTGCACATCAATGAATCAGATCAACCCTCGCCTTGCAGGTCGTAGCGGTATACGTTGAGAGCAAGGTTATAATAGTTTTAAATTAGTTTTTACTTTTCAATTTCATTTTAGTTCAGTTCATTTTTTCAGTTCAGTTTTTCACAAAGGTTTAGTTTTAGTTTTTATATATTTAGTTTTAGTTTTACAGTAGTTTTAGTTTGTTTTTGTTAGGTATAATGTTTCAGAAGTAGCTATATACATACAAAATACATGGTTAGAGAACGGTGTAGGAATGGCCATAATATTTCATTTTCTACTTTAGTGAAGCAATTGCAGCATAGCGTCATCTTCTGTAAGGTCAAGTCTGTTCAATTTCTGTACTCCGATGTCAAGAGAGCTGACCGAAATTCATGCTATCTCCTTTTTTCAGTTGTGATATATTAGCTAAAAAACTCAAATTAATTTATTTTCATTTTTATTTTATTTTTACTAGTTTTTTTATCAGGAAATATAGTTTCAGTTTACTTTTAGTTATACTTAAAAAATATAGTTTTTAATTAAGTTTCAGTTTACTAAAACAAAATTTCACTGCTCTTTTAGTTTACTATAATAACGCTGGTTGAGAGTCAATTAGCATGTCTTAAACATATGACTGGAGGTAGGTGGTAAACAGCTAGCTTAGCTCTCTCCAAATTAAAAAATAGGGGTACCAACAGCGGGCCATGCAGCACATATGAGACTTCTACTATGGACATTTCAACAGGTAGCCTACAGAGTGCTGTACCAATAAAATAATCAGATTTGATTATATTCTGCAGATTAAACATTCAGTTTTACAAATAGTTTGGTGGCAGATGATTTAAAGTTTAACAAAACAAAAAAATGCAAGCCTTTACAGTATGTAATGTATGTACTGATGATTTGAGTTCTAGGAAAACGTTCACAGGGGAAGAAAAGCTTCGTCTCTAAATGTTGAATGACAAGACAATCCCTAAAGTAAGATTCACACTGGAGGAATCTCTTTAATTTTGCGTGACTTAGAGGACTTAACCCTTCGTTCAGGTTCATTTGCTGGCCTGAACAGTGTGATTAGATTAGAGATTAAGACCAGCGAAGGCTGAGTTGAGCCGGGGCCACACGAGAGACCGAACGGAAGAAGAGATTTACACATTATAAAGATTTTTGGCCACGTTGTTTGAGTTAAATCTCAGATCTTTGCATCAAAGTCAAGCTTGCGTGCTCTCATTTTAGTGTTTGGTCAAAGGGCTCATTTGATTACATTAAAGGAATCCAACTGTCCTGAGAGGTGCGTCCTCGTCTCGTGCCGTGAGACAGACAGAGAGGGGAAGATACACCGAGTCATGACGACGACAACGAGATTAGGACGAGTGTCTCTGCCTGTGACAGAAAGCAGAGACGGAGGACTGATCTGTGGGTGTCTCACCTGGCTGTTGAGCATGCTCTGTTGTTTGAGACGCAGATTCTCGGGGGTGTCGGCCACTATGGTGAAGGAGGTTTTGGGGTAATGCCTGAAAGAAGAGAGGAGAATAACAGAAACGTTAGAACATCTCTTCGGAAATAATAAAGCTCCCAAAATTGAAAATTTTTGCTGCTTCTGCAGTTTCACTGACAAAGAAACAAATAATAGATGTGATGTAGATCTATAATACTACATATTGTACTGAACTGTCGTGTGGTGTAAACACTCACATACTGCAGTAAGGTTTCTTCTCGAAGCCTTTGTAGGTCGTCATGCTCAGGGCCATCTTGCATACCTCGCAGCTGAAACAACCTTTGTGCCAATACTAGAGGGAGCAAAGAGTCAGAGATAAGTGTCAACTATTCAAAATTCTTATTCAGTCTTGCTGATTGTTTAGATTTTATGCATTTGGGATAAGCTAAAACAAAAAAGGACTTGCAGTGACAGTTTATCTGCACTGAACGAGCGCCAGTAAGAGATGGTTACAGTGCAAAAAGGCCACATGAGAATGATTACTGTTTGTTTAGATGCATACTATAACCCGTGTAATGACAAATACCAGATTAAGGTATGGATTATAGCCAAACTTTTTCACGCCAAGGACCCCTAAACTAACACAAATTAGACCACGGACCCGCAACTGATAGGATTTTTGCCTTTAGATGTTTTATTACAGAAAGTGTATGAAACCCATGACCAAAATAGTCTTACATTCTGTCATTGTGTTACTTATGGATGGAATTATAGTGAAATGGTGCCTTCAAATGGGGTCGTGTTTACCATGTTTACAAGTTGGACCCATATGAACGCCCCCTCATGTCGTATTCACGACCTCGGATGTGGAAAGTTTCTGAAATTTTTGCATAATAAGTTCATATATTGTAATTTTAGCCGTATATTGTTTTTCTTCATAATTTTATAATAGGTCTGAGGAAACTGTTGATATTCCCAACGGCCTCATCTTTTTCCTCTGTCATTGTGCCTTTGCATTTACTGCATTATGTTACCCACTTGCTAGCTTGCCAAATTGTTAGCCTCTGTGGCTTCTAGATGCGGTGTTCTCACGACTTAACCACTTGAACGCCAAGCATATTGTGTACACGACTTCCCATGTTGTAAACACGAGCTCACGAGTTTCATTTGAAGGAACCAAAAATAAATTATTCCCCTTTTTTGCTGGGGACCCCCTGGGACCCCCTCATGGACCCCTGTGGATCCCCGGACCCCACTTTGAAAACCACTGGATTATAAGTACTCCAACTCTCCCAGTAACCTGTTTACGTGATTTATTTGATTGGGTTAATGTCCAAAAAGGAAACATCTTAGTGACACAAGCTTAAAAAAATGTGTTTGTTGTTTAGCAATGAGAAATTCACAGAATGCATTAATGCAAATTCCATACATGAAAGGTGCATAAAAAAACACGTTCCATGAGGTGTGAGAACACGTGTTAATCAGATTATTTTGCTTTGATTTGGCCCTTAAAGGACCAGTGTGTAACATTTAGGCGGATCTATTGGCAGAAATGGAATATAATATTAATAAGTAGGTTTTCTTTAGTGTATAATCACCTGAAAATAAGAGTCGTTGTGTTTTTGTTAGTTTAGAATGAGCCGCTTGTATCTACATAGGGAGCGGGTCCTCTCCGCCATGTTGCACCGCCATGTTTCTACAGTAGCCCAGAACGGCTTGGGCCGGAGTTGATAACGTTAGTCGCTCCCGTCTCTCTCTCGCTGTCTGACAACCTATCCTAACCTTAACCATTCAAGGTCAATACCTAACCTTTATCATCTGGTGAGAGTTTTGCAAGTTGCGTGTTACCTTCTAGCCACTAGTGGGTGAGAATAGCTGCCTGGTATAGAGAACCTTTAAATTCATTAAATTAGACTTCAGATTGCAGTAATCACAGTTTTGTCTTTATCTGGTTGTAGTCCCATCTTAATAAGCTGATACCCACAATGATGGACACACACACACACACACACACACACACACACACACACACACACACACACACACACACACACACACACTGTCTAAGTGCTCCGTCCTCTTTCACCATTTAGAGGTTTCTGGCTAATGTTTATCTACCGGATGTGGTTTTCCTCCTCATCACTCCCTCAGTGTGTTTATGTGTGTCTGTTTTTTTGTGTATAAACAGTATAAGTGTGTATGTATTGTATGTGCGTGTGTAGTCAGCCACGTAATCAGCAAAATAATTTAAAGCATCACAGAAAGGAATATGGTATTAAGTGTGCAAATTTACAACATTTTGGTTAAAATGAGATATGTGCTGTTACAACAACTAGTCTTACAAAACAGCTTGTGACACCAAAGTAAACATCACATAGGAGAGAAAGACTTCTGACCATGTTAGTACTTCTGACGACTTTTAATTTTGTTTGCTGAATCAATTACAGATCTTTTCCTGCAGGTCTACTGCTCACTCTTTATCAAAAACATACAATGATAGTCAGGAAAAGGAAGAATATATATAGTGCCCTATAGGCAGTGGTGGAAAGTAACTAAGTACCATTTTGAGGTACTTGTACTTTACTTGAGTATTTCCATTTTATGCTACTTTATACTTCTACTTCAATACAGTTCAGAGGCAAATATTTTGCTTTTTACTCCACAACATTTATTTGATAACATAAGTTACTTGTCAATTTGGCATGTTCAGATTAATAATAAAAAATATAATCAACAACTAAATAGTATTATAAATTAAGATACAACTGAAAATAGAGCTGCAACAATTAATCGATTAGTCAACTATTAAATTCATTGCCAACTATTTTGATGATGGTTTTCTCGGTTTGAGTATATTTTTAAGGAAAAAAAAAGTCAAAATTTAAAATGTAAGTGTGAATATTTTCTGCTTTCTTTACTCTATGACAGTAAACTGAATATCTTTGAGTTGTGGACAAAACAAGACATTTGAGGACGTCATCTTGTGCTTTGGGAAACACTGATCCACATTTTTCTCCATTTTCTGACATTTTATGGACCAAACAACTAATCGATTAATCGAGAAAATAATCGACAGATTAATCGACAATGAAAATAATCATTAGTTGCAGCCCTACACTGAAAAACTGATCCATTCACAAGCAACCAATTAGTATTTAAAGTAGTTAAATTTGCCCCATGCTCCTTTTCCAGCCTCAACATTGTAATTAATGCATGAATAATTATAATCCAGTAATATAATATACATTATTCTGAAATGGACCAATCTTTTACACAAGATCTGAGTAATTCTTCCACCATATGAAACTTATTATAAGACAGGAATATTATAGTCTAAATCTCTGGATATTAGTGCAATTTTGTAATATAAAAGTGATATTTGGTTAGTGATTTTTTTTCACCTTACCTTATCAAGGCAATTTATTTTTTCTGTTGGATAAACTTGTTTATTGCATCTTCCACAGGGCGGATTCATGATGTTGCAGGGTTCCTCACACCAAACAAAGAAAAAATCAAAAAATATATATATATTTTTTTAAATAAAAGTGTTCAGAAGTAAAGTACAGGCTGTGATGAGCAGCTGGGACACGAACAGTCCTCTTCCTCTCCTGGAGGCATCTCAATTAATATACAGACACAACCTCAAAGCAAGGCGAGGAGGAGTCAAGTGAAGGTGCCTTCACAGACCATCGGATATAGGAGTGTTTCACTTAGTAGTGTGTGGGGTGATAAGTTACCAGACTACTTGAAACCCTCAAAATTAACCCAGAATCACAAAAGTATCAAAAGCTCTGTGATATTTTTTTTACAACTTAACATTAAGCGTGTAAAATCACAACAAAGTCATCATTATTTAGTTGTATTTATGCACTTGAAAGCTGTGAATAACGAGGTTTCTGCGGAGCACCTAGAGGCAGCTGAATCAAGGGGAATAACCTTAAAAGGAGCAGCACTGGATATTAGATAAATACTCTTAAGCTAATAATTAAGCTTAATTATTCATTCATTCATTCATTTATTTATTATCGACAGACTGACTGTGACCTCTTGAATGAATATGAATGGCCCATCACGTTCATCAGAATGGTGCTTTTATTTTGAAGGCCTATCACGTTCATCAGAACCGTGCTTTTATTTTGAAGTCAGTTCCTACACGCTCTTACCGTAATGCCACTGAGAAACTGTAGGTGGCGGAAATGCCAACCGCCATGACACTCAACAGAAGAAGAAGAAGAAGAAGAAGAATTTTGGCGCCATCTGCCGGAAAATGGCAGACGTTACAACTGTTATCTCGTTTTCACTGCTAACGGTTTAACCAGTAGAGTTTACCATGTTAAACTACGCGTCTGAGTGCGGTGATATATTAAAAAACACAACAAAACAACACTCAGAATCAAGGTAACATACACTTTAACCACCAAACTCTGGTAGAAAAGCTGTAAATAACTTAGCTTAGCGGCTTCTTTGCATGGTGTTTGTGTGACATGTCACAGGTGTTTCGCTTTAATGAGTGACCGTGTTAACTGGTGACTTTCAGCAAAAAGTGTCCGTGGTTCTCCATAAAAACTTACATAAATGGTTGACGTAGATAATAAACACAGATGTGTATGTATTTAACATTGAGTAAAGTAAAATTTAAGGCTTTTATGAGGACACCTATGTTGTGTTCCTGTCTTCAACAGCTGCCGTCACTATGAGCAACCACGACGAGAGTCCCCAGTTAACACGGTCACTTGTTAAACCGAAACACCCCGTTGCACTCTACCATATAAATAGCTAATTTATATGTGTAGCGTTCAATTGCTCCTCTGTAGTCGTAATCTTCAAGTGTTTCTGCTTTGGACACGTTGCTGTTTATATTTTTAACACAAAAATGTAAAACAAACTAGTAGAATTAACTCTTAGTCTCAGTATTGTTTATGAATGTATTTGCCCTTTGAATTTTAGATACATTCTTGATAGTCAGACTCCTATCCTATGTCATTTTATTCACGTGAGTTTTATGTTTCCGATATTATTGAAAGCAGCAGGACGCAGGGGCGTGGCTTCCAGAGACAAGTGTTGTACGTGCAGAGCGCTCACTCCATCGTGGATGACGGTCCTGCACAACCAGGCAGACACGTCCTCGGACCTTCAGGACACATTGGAGAACCAGGACCAACCCAGTCTGGTTTGGGTGCAGAATTTGGAGTTTGACTGCTTCTGCTGCCACCCTGTCTGTGAGGAATAAAAACCTGGCTCCACTGTCTCACAGTCTGCACAAGATTGAGTGATTAAAGGTGTGTTTGTGCCCGGTTATAAGGTATGTTGTTTATTTAATACATGCATCTAACAACAGGTTACAATAGACCAAACAAAAATTAATGCATTTGGGTAAAATACTATTGCAGCATGCTGTAACATAAATATACAACATATATGGTTGTTGCTGCATGGGAGCACATTGTACCAGCAGGAGTGCAGGAACTTTATCTTGCTTGGGTCTGCATTCCTCTCCACCAGCCAGCTTTTGCACTGAAAATATGCAAATTCAATTGTTTTTGATTACCTAAAGTTAATGCATTTGGAGAAAATCGTATTGCAGCATGCTGTAACATAATATACAACATCCATGGTTGTGGCTGCATGGGAGCACATTGTACCAGCAGGAGTGCAGGAACTTTATCTTGCTTGGGTTTGCATTCCTCTCCAGCAGCCAGCTGTTGCACTGAAAATATGCAAATACAATTGCCTTTGATTACAATGGAATATAAATACACATAAGTATATATTTTTATTGACTTATGCATGTGATGGAGATGTCATGGTGCAGCCACATCTATAACACTTTATTATGGCGATAAGGTAAGATAAGATGAACCTTTATTAATCCCCGGAGGGAAATTCAGGTATCAAAGCAGCAACAGCAGCAAACAGAGTGAAACACAGGAGAGATACAGGTATACACAAATTATAAAAAAACAATAATAGGGATATAAAAGATACAGAGTGAATGGGTGACCATAGTGTGTACAGTCTGTCAATAAATAAATGTAGTATCTACAATAAATAAATGTAATATGTGCAGTCTATAAAGTTGTTATTAGTTGTGCAGCCAAGACTCAGGGTTGTTGTGAACACATACCAACATGGCTGCCACAGATTAATTCCAATCTCTATTTATGTGGCTCTACTTTCCACTCATTGCACTTCACTGCTCTCTCCCACTCCCACTTCTCACTCTCCTCTCTTGTTGTCAACACAGCAGCAGACATCATGGAGGATGACCTGATGTTCAGCATGGAGGAGGAGGGCAGCGCCAAGAGACCCCCTGCCCAACGAAGTGCCCCCAACCAACGGGCCTGCTCCCTCAGTGAATCCAACGCCAGTGATGATGATGATGATGACGAAGACCACTTCATCCGCCCCATCCTGGACGACTCCGCCATAGAAATCTGTCACTACCTGAAGAATCTGGTTTACACCCGGCAGCTGTCAAACTCGCTTCCTAAGAGCAACTTTATGTTCAAGGTGAGCCTTTGCCCCTTTGACATTATGCCAAATGGACAATAAAGGGAAAAGTATCAGAACATGTTGAAAAAACATGCTGGAAGATTGTTTAATCATGCTAGAAAACAGTGTGTTGTGCTCATGCATCACCCAGTGAAAACTGAGTAAACACTCAGTTCTGCAATTTTCTGTGACAACAGCTCTTTGCCTTATAAGGAAAGCTGCATGCCTGCACACACATACTAGTATGTGTGTATCTGTTTATTGAAGTGGAAAGCTGGTCACACACCTCTTGACTGCACTCTCTCTACAGAACAGGAAGTACCAGAGAGTGGGTTTAACGATTACGTTGCATATAAACACGTCTCTCACTGCTCAGAGCCGGGCCTTCACCACATCAGCAGTGAGCTACACAAGGGCTCAATTCAGTCTTATCAGAGCCACTGACTGTGCACCAGCCAACTGCTGAGATGTGTAGTGTTGTTGTTTAAAGCATCGAGGCAATTGATGTTATTTGAAATGTTTGAAGATGCTATGTGAATGTTTGTTGATGAAAAGCCGTCCATCTTCTTTACCTTTCTACATAGAATGAAACCGAAACGGTGGCAGAACCTCAGTCGTACAAGGTTTTGTCTCACAGCGCACGGGTACGTTACAGATCAAATTATATGTTCCTTCTCTCCCTCTTCACCAGTGACCATCTCCGCCTCCCTTTTCCCCACTCCTCTCTGTAATTTACTTTCCTTTTCCTCCACTTTTTTTTTTAACTTTAGTAGCAACATACTTTCCACCTTTTCTCATTTCCAATGACTTCCTATATGACTGATGTTTATTCTAATCAATGCATCCTCCCTTAATAGTAATGCTATTCTGTTATTTCTAGGGCTGTCAAAGTTAACACGATAATAACACGTACATACTTGGCAAATCTCCCTTTAAGGTACATTTTAAACAGATCAAAAAATGTGCGATTAATTTGCGATTAATCGCGATCAAATATTTTAGTCGATTGTCAGCCCGAGTTATTTCACAAAACAACACTGAAAAAAAGTCATATTTTTCTGGAGCAAATGTGTCTTTTTTCATTGTTGTTTTGGTTTCAGAAAGCTACAAAGAAATTGTAGTTAAATATATGTTTTGAGCATGGCAGTGCACTTCAATACCCTACCAGACTGCACCATGTGATACTAAAGTCTTGTGATCGGGCTGTAATATATCTGACAGCATGAAGAAGTTGCACACTCTTGACATAAGGCGTGTCGTTTGCTCCTCCTCGTCACAAACAGACGTGACACTCTATCAGTTAAAAACACAACTCTTCATATTTGTCTTCATGTAAATACTTCGCTCTATATAGAAACATGTATACTGTAGATTGCCCGCTGCACAGTGATCAGTGGTGTACGAGGGAGACGTGCTGCTGTGCAGTACTGGATGGGTCAGGGTTTGGGTAACTGGAGCAGGTTTGGATTACCAGTGACACTTGATTCATGGGTCCTACCAAGAAAGTTATTTTTTAAAAATGGCACGACTGCAGATGGCCATGATACACCATGTGGTGATCACATTCATATTGAGGTAGCAGTAAATTATTATTGTGGAATAAGAAGCCTTGGTTTAGCCCCCAATGAATGCCTCATACTAAAAACCTATGCATTCTTTCATTAATTAGTCAGATTTCCATGTCATTTTAACGATTGTGTGCTTTCTTTCTGGTTTGTACTGAAGATATTTGTGTTTTTCCTTCCTTCCTTAACCGTACTTTCCTCCTGATTTGCATGCTTTCTAAAGAAAAGTCAGTGTTAGAGCAGGCTTTTGTTTACATTGGTGTGTCCCTGAGTATTGTTGATAGATTATCTGCATTGTAGGCTTCCCTAGCCCTAAGCTGATTAAATGCAAATACTTTCAAGAATGAAGGGAAGCTGTTCAATGCGGAAACTGTGAAATTTAATTTCCTCAATTAGTGAGCACAATACAGTTACTTAAAGGGAGCCAGTGTTGTGCTGAGAGAGCACAAAAAAGGCTTTGATTTTCCTTTATTGTACAAATTAAATTTCACGTTTATTTTTTTTTTGCATTGAATGGCGTTCCCTCTAGCGAACCCGTTTTGAAAAAACAGTCTTTTCCCCCTTGTTTTGCATAACAAACAAGAACTACCAGCTAATAAGTTGTGTTTGTTCATTGCGACAGGCGGCATGGATTCATGCGATCGAAAAGGCCAAAGCCATGCCCGACCCCTGGGCAGAGTTTCATCTGGAGGACATCGAGACTGAACCCTGCATTCGTTACAGGTACGAAGAACTCTGTGTGGCTGTGAATCAACACGGCAGACATTTTGACTTGTTGCAGCAGGGAAAGGACACATTAACGTTAACGATGGCTCAGTTCCATCAAGTGTCCCAGTAAGCCAAGGCCAGCATGCACAATACCAGGACCCAGGAACCAGCTCACCTAAATGGAATGCAGTCATTTTCCTGCTATGACACGTCAAAATGTCTGCTGTGGAAAAAGGCCTTTTGTTGTATAGATGGTTCTGTACAGTGTGGCAACTAATGTTTATACTGCCACATACAGCAAAATCTTGAAATACTATCCCACAGCAGTTGTTACCAAACTTTTTTCTGGGGATCCACTTTTTAAAAATGACAAACCATCGCGACCCAATTCACAATAGGCCTTATCTATAAATCGTGAGAAGAGCGAATTTGTGCGTAAATGAACGTTTCTGACCATTTTTACTGCCATTTCCGCATCTCCTGATATTATCTTGAATAGGTAAACCAGCCATGTCGAAGAGATACACACTTCATTATTGAAAACATATACACACATTAAATACTATATAAATGAAACCAAATAAATGCATTTAGGTGGAGTTAAGAGGCTCTCGTTTTTTTCCTCATCAGTAAAACAAACAGCATATACGCTAGCCTTTTATATTAGATTTAATGTTATAAGTAGGCGACAATTATCAGAACAATAGGAACATTCGGGTTCACTCATGTGGCTCAAAGTTGTACGAAGTTCTGCAAATTTATTTGGCGACCCGCCCTAATAAAATCTCCTGTGACCCACATGTGAGTCCTGATCCAGTCTTTGGAAATCACTGTCCCACAAAACAATTAAATAATAAAATGTAATGCTTTTCGCAGATTTTAAAAAGTGATATTTCCCATGTTACAACATCGCTTGACATCTTGAGAACTTGAAATTTGACTTAAAGCTGCATTAATTGATGTTTTAGTCACTTGGGGGGCAGCGCAACAAGCTGTAAAAACAACACTCACTCATTATCACTTTATGAAGTTAATTTTGCAAACTTGCACTTGTTAGCGAAAGAGTCGCAACATCTGGCTAAATGTTCCACTATGTTCACCAGCTAGTCTCTAACTAGACTGCAGCATTCAGTGGTTTTATCAGAGCTGAAAACAGCTGCCTGCTGTGACCAAAAACAACGCCGATGAGAGCGGCGAGACAGAAACAAAGCAGTAAAGTTGCCGGCTTGAAAACCAAAACATTAGCTGAAAGATGATAAAACACTCCAGCGCTAAAATTGAAGAGGAACTGCAGAGTCGGATGATAATTGTCACTACCAGCGACCACTTTCACATTAAACAGTCATCTGACCCACTGTTAGTATAGAAATATCGATAAAACTGGTTTTAAAGTATTAAGATGCAACATATTTTAGTGGTGGTCGACATTCAGACATTCCCACGTTGATATTAGACTGCAGCAGTCTTGAACCGTCATTGATGGGGCAGCAGGGTTCACAGTTGGCTCATATCTCGGTCAGTGGTGCTAATCTTAACTGTTGACAAACATCGCTGCCCCCTCACTAGAAACATTGACGTCCCTTGGCCCACCCAGTTCTTTTTTTAATCTCGTACTGTAGGTCACTTGAGTGTGCACCCTGATATTATAGTCAACACGGCGGCTACATAAACATACACACCTCTTGCAGAGTTCACAGTCGTTGGCAGCGTTATTTCAAGGCAGCACAATGAAATGGGGTGTGGGCAGAAAGGCAGGAAGAAAATGAATTCCTTTGCTTATGTGTGTGGGTTAGGCCTGTTACATAACAAACAGGATTGGGACTTGACTGCAGAGAGAGGAGGGATTGTGATTTGCCTTCGTGTTCTCTTTTCATGGGCTAATTTTACCCACATGTAACCTCACTCCTCCTTCCTTCTCTTAAGCCCCCCTCTAGTATGAACCTGATGGAATGAATGTCGCGGTAGTACACTGTGTTCCCGCTGAAGAGGTTTGTTGGCAGGAAATATTTTGGACGGGGAATAGAGCTCTGTGGAGTGGAGAAGGAAAGCTCAGTACTGAGTTTGTAGTTTACAGGCACTCAGGTTTCAGCTGTGAAGACTTACAGCTGCACCTACAGCTCATGCAGTATTTATTAACTCGGGAGACACGCCCCGCCAATCCAAACAGACACACTGACCCAGACACACAGTATGTACACAAACATTTGTATCGCCATATGGACTGTTTTAGTTCTTCCCCGGTTACATGAATTCCTTTAAATCCAAAAAGAAATGGCTGCAGACACAAAGTGGTCTTTCTTTGGAAAGAGGACACACACATGAAAACACACGTTTCATTCTTCTCTCTTTGTTGATCTTCCGTAGAGGGATGTTTCATGTGCCTCCATGATAAGGATTGATAATGAGCTGTTGACAGACGAACTCCCTCATTGAGGGCAAAGAGTAACTTGGCTAACGTTATCGAAACTGGCACGTTAATGCGCTCTTTTAGTGACTGAAGTGGACTCAAAAGAGTCCGGCTCAGTGTTGGACACCGTCCAGTGTGAGTGATTTGTAATATAACAGGTGGAAAACAAAAACAAGCACCATGTTTTTTACCACAGAGCAGGGTCACAGGGTCACAGGGTCTGCTCTGTGGGGAGAAAATGACCCACAGATGGAAAGTCTCACAGCCACTCTGCTTGAAAATAGATGCTGTTTTACAGAGCTTAGTTTCAAAAATATTGGGCTGCAACTAAAGATGATTTTGATTAGTGATTTATCACTTGATTTTTTTCGTCTTCAATTAATCTTGCGGCTATAAAAAGTCAGAAAACAATTAAAAATTGCCATCACAAATTTTCAAAATAGGGTCCAGGTTGAAAAATACCCAAGTTACCCTATAAGGGATCAACAAAATTATTACATTGATCCTGGAGGAGATGTGAACATCTGCACCAAATTACATGGCAATCTATCAGATAGTTGTTGAGATATTTCAGTCTGGACCAAAATGATGGACGACATTGCCGTCCATAGAGCCACGCTGCTAACATGGGTTAACTTACTATGTGATTAGATAGATTCGATCTGAGCATCCAACACTTTAGAGAGACACATTTCAGTGAGCATAATCAATATAACTGTTCATCTTGACTTAATTCACTGTTCTTCTTCGCAGGTACAATGCCATCACAGGAGAGTGGGCTCAAGACCAGGTCCACATCAAGATGGCTGCGCAGGTATTACTGCTCTCTAGAGACGGGCTGTTTTGCCAATTTAAAAAAAAAAAAAAAAAAGTTTCTTATCTCTTGTCTTATTTATTTCTCACAGCCGTTTGGGAAAGGGGCCATGAGGGAGTGCTTCAGAACGTAAGTTGTAATATTTCTCTACATCCATCAGTTCTCATCAAGCGGTTATTCCCCTCGAGGTCTAGTATTGGAGGCCCTCGTGGTCTCACTGTAAACAAATCAGACGAGTATTTTGGCCTATAAGTGCTGCAGGTCCACATTCCTCACATTTCTTGCTCCGACTCGGGAGGATAGCTGCTGACGAATTTAGTAGATCCAGAGCTAAACATGGTACTGAAAATATCACACTGAACCTGAACTCTTCCATGATGGCAGCAGGGCTTTAGCTCCATTGATTCCCTGGATGTTTACTGTTTTGGGTAAAATAGAGTTCAAGCATACGGTGTTGTCAGTGCTCCGCTGTGTTTTGTCTTCTGCATGACACTGCAGAATGAAAGAGAAAAGGGATAATAGTCTAATTGTTAATGTTTAATCCTCAGTTATGTGGGAAATGTAAAAGAGAGGCATCCACCAACCTCCAACTTCAGCTGTTTGCTGTTTGCACACAAAACCTGGAGCATGAAAATACATCCTTCAGCTCCTACAAGCCCAAACATGTTAAAACAAGAAAATATCTACATCTGAAATGTGGTGTGTTGCTCCTGTTGGATTTGTACATATAGGATGTGGGTGTGGAGCAGTTTTGGGCACAACTGACATCAGTTCTAATTGAAGCTACGATCAAAAATGTCTTTACTTATGTATATTAATAAAGTTTTCTATGAAATGCTGCTCACTACTGTAATATCTTATTTCTTTTCCTTCCAGGAAGAAGTTGTCAAATTTCTCACACAGCAGCAACTGGAAGTCGGCGTCTAATTATGTATCCAAGCGTTACATGGAGACGGTGGACAGAGATGTTTACTTTGAGGACGTCAGGCTGCAAATGGAGGCCAAACTCTGGGGAGAGGAGTACAACCGCCACCGGCCTCCCAAACAGGTACAGGAGGAACTGACTAGATAATGAGACAGGACAATACTGACAGAAACAGGGATAATCACAATCCTCTAACAAGGGCTGTCCTCGACCAAAGAAATAATCTATCAACACTCATACGATTTTGTCGACTAATCGATTAGTTGATTTGATCGATAGATCTGTAAAACTGAGACAAATACACTTTTGAATCCCTCTACATTGTG
>CAKAKR010017836.1:15995-45526 GCA_916700685.1 Adelosebastes latens
ACAACCGCCACCGGCCTCCCAAACAGGTACAGGAGGAACATTTACAGTCCACTGGTGTGCTGACTAGATAATGAGACAGGACAATACTGACAGAAACAGGGATAATCACAATCCTCTAACGAGGGCTGTCCTCGACCAAAGAAATAATCTATCAACACTCATACGATTTTGTCGACTAATCGATTTGTTGATTTGATCGATAGATCTGTAAAACTGAGACAAATACACTTTTGAATCCCTCTACATTGTGACATTTGCCCTACTTCACCATCAGTCTTGCTGCTCTTCGTTTGGGCACTGAAGGGCCTGTACTCCCTATGTGTGTGAGTGTTGTTAAGCTCTCTCTGATCCTCAGGTGGACATCATGCAGATGTGTGTGATGGAGATGACAAACAGACCAGATAAACCACTCTTCCACCTGGAACATTACATCGAGGGCAAGTACATCAAATACAACTCTAACTCTGGCTTCGTGAGGGACGACAACATCCGACTCACCCCACAGGTACAGTAAGCAGTGTCACCTTCTGGTGTTAATACATGTGAGAGCTAATCTTCATTTCTTTGGTGTCCGTCAGGCCTTCAGTCACTTCAGCTTCGAGCGATCGGGCCACCAGCTGATCGTAGTTGACATCCAAGGAGTCGGAGATATCTACACCGACCCTCAGATCCACACAGAGAAGGGGACTGACTTTGGAGATGGAAATCTAGGTACAGTTCCCCCTCTGATATCATCAAACTGCTGCTAGATATGTGTATGACGTTTGGCTAGAAATGATTCAAGAGGCTCCATCTTGATCGTGCCTGTGTTCCAGGTGTGCGAGGCATGGCGCTGTTCTTCCACTCCCACCTGTGTAACAAGATCTGCAAGAGTATGGGCCTGACGCCTTT
Organism: Adelosebastes latens; assembly: GCA_916700685.1. Classification (NCBI taxonomy): domain Eukaryota; kingdom Metazoa; phylum Chordata; class Actinopteri; order Perciformes; family Sebastidae; genus Adelosebastes; species Adelosebastes latens. The sequence continues at coordinate 16,887 of CAKAKR010017836.1, forward strand.
TGACCTTTCCCCTGCAGAGAAATCCCAGCTGGACTGCACCAACAAACTGCTTGTAATTTTAACATTTTAATAATAATAATAAGCAGCAGATCAGGATAAAATAGTTAATAAGATAATGATAAAATAAAATGGGGAAAAATGTCCCTAAGAAATAGAAACTAGAAGGGCACTAGGAGAGCGCAGACCTCCGCCAAGGCCGTTTCGAAGTGAGAAATAATGCTGGTTTTAAAGTTAGAGTGAAGATACTGCCGTCATTTGACGAGAACACTAGAAAACCTAAGGAATACATTGGTACCGAACCATGTCATACTTGCATGTCGGGAAGGAGGCTAAATAACGCTCCAAATTTCAACTCAGTGGCAGGATTAGCTTAAGAAGGATGCTTATCTTCAGTGTATTCTGCTTGTTCTGTTGCTGTTTCCTCAAGAAAGACTGATCTAGTTTTATTTCAGAAGTCAGCCCAGACGGTGCTGAGGGGCTGCGAGGAGCCCTGCGGCTCTCCTCGTGTTCGAACCATGTCAGGAAGCCGGGCGCCTCCGCTGTTTACCCGCCTGTCTGAGACGTCTTCTGCAGACGATAGCATGAGCGACGTGGACTCGATCCCCTGCTCCCCTCTCGCACTCCCCTGCTCCCCGCTAGGTGCACATGGATATATGGGAAGATCCCCTATCGGTACGTCGTCCATGAACATTTTTATTACATACTGCACACACATAACAGTGTATTTGAAGCCACATTGTAAATAGTTTTGTGTTATTTCTACATTTTACAGGCTTATCTTTTACTGGAATGAATGAACACGAAAGACTCAATAATAACAACACCGGTGAACACAAGGTGAGCAATAACTCGGTGAATGTGACTCAGAGAAATGTTCTCACATAACCAAATTGTTGTAGTCAGCATACCTCAGGTCCATGTTGAGTCCCCAGAACTCCATGTTTGCTAATGTCAAGTCTCTTTTTTGAGGCTAAGAAAGCTTTCACACTGGCACAATCTTGGCACATTTCATAGCGGGCTAACCCCAACTTTAGCCCAGGGCTTGCTGGCCCTTCCCCAGAGCAGGTTTAGCACCGAGTTTACAGGGTTAGCCCAAGCCCCCAGGAAGTGCACCAAGGCTTTGAAGCAAAGTTTTGTTGTGGCAAACGGTGGAATTACAACTTCCGTGTCCGTCACGTGATGCCATTGGGCCCAAAGAGACTTTTTACCATAGACTTACATTGGGAAAGAGACGCCTGTAAATCAGCGTTTTTTAGGTAAATCAACTTCTGACTTCCTACTTAAATCAACACTTGAATATTGCTGATTTAAATCATTAGGTCCTAAATGTTGTAAAATGCACTAATAGCCGAATCCAGAGTTATTTTCCCTCCTCCATTCCAAAGACCTGATCTTTGAGATGCTCCTCAGCATGGAAGAAACATGATAGCGTTGTACTCACCAGACTCCAGGCCTGCAGTGCCACCACACCACTCACAAAGTCACTACACTGATTTATTAAATTTGATTTCTGTCTGTAGGACTCTGAAAGCGGCGGGGACAGCGGCTACCCCAGCGAGAGGAGGAGTGAAGGCGACCCAAATGACCACGTAGACGGGGTAAACATTTCCATCTGACTTTTGTTTGATTTACTTTTCCAGGATTTTAGTAGTCCGTCAAAAAGAGTCAGTTAACCTGTAGATAAACAATGACAGGAAATGTATTTGTGTACCAAGTAGACATTTTAGATATGTTATAGCTTGTTTGAATAATGTATGTCTTGTGTTCAAGTTAGATTTACAAGTAGAAATACATTTTTGAGCTGAGATTTTTATATTTTAGGCATATTATCTTAAAAAAACATTTTTAAAAGTTATTAAACCCTGACATGTTAGACGTCTCTTGTTCACTTTCTTTTGTCCTTCAGTCCTCTCAGCAGCTGTTAGTCTGTTAACCTTTCCTCTTCTCCACATAAAGTCTGACTGTAGGTTTTATAAATGCATGTTTTATCATCACGTAGGCCCATCATCGCATCCAAAGATATTATTCTGAGTCGGATGAGGACAGTGTCAGACGGGTAAACAAACGTAGAGACAACAGTGTGTAAACGTCATAATCATCATCACCGTGATCAAATAACCCTCCTCTAATTTCCCTCATCCTTGTCTTTCTTCACTTTGTCTTTTTTTCCCTTATCACTTAATTTAACAACAAAAAAGCCGTTCCTCACCTTTCCTATAAATTAGCTCCTCCTGCTCTTTGTTTTCCCTCACTAGAGGAAGATGGTAGCTCCTCCAAGAGTCTCTGCATACTTAAATTCATACAGTGATGACCACGAATGGGTGATTATTTGCATGGAGGCTGGTAAAGCCAGGCGTTTCCCTGCTGTCTCATTGCTATGAAGCTTTATCAAGCATGATTCTCTCAAGTTATGTTTGATTTGGTTACACAGGCTGTTTCCACGTACACTCTTCCTTTCAGAGTGACTGAAAACAGTCAGAAAATGCAAAATACACAGAAATTAAGACTGACATTTGGAACCGAAACACCATCTACCTCTGTTTCACCAACGCCGCCATCTTGCTAATGTTAATACCTTTGTGTGTGTGTGTGTGTGTGCACACGTGTGCACCTGTTCCCATGCTTTACATTGTTTTTGCATTCACCGAGGCAAACAGGGATGTACTCCTCCAGGGCCGATCTGCGTCATTTATCAGTTAAAATTAAAAAAGCAGGCTCGTCTGGATGGGTACACCCCTGAGAGTGATCTGTCAACTTGTTTTACCTTCATTATTTAATTTGTTTTCTGATTCATCATCATTCCTTCTCCCTCTTGTATATCCTGACCGTTTTTTTCTACTCAGCTGACGGAGGAGAAGTGGAGCTTCTACCATTCATCTCGCGCTCACGTCCACCGACCCTCCTGCGTTGCCACCGAGGTGGAGCGACTCAACGCTCTGCTGCAGAAGAAGATCGGCCAGTCGATCCTCGGAAAGGTAAGACATCAGATTGGTTGAAGGATTGAAATGAACTCACACTTGTCAGCCTAAAACAGGAGTACACTTTAAGATTATTGAATTCTACAAAAACTAGACACCTCACATGTAACGACTATTTCCACACAGACTATTTGAGTCTTGACAGTCAAAAAGGAGCATAACATATTAAATGCTGGACTATTCCTGTCTCCTAAATCCGAATTGTATACAGTATATGCTATATACTACCTCAGAAGGAAAACAATCAGAATCATTAAACACAACACAATTAATGAGTTTTAGCCCAGACTACATTTTACTGCTAGTTTTGTGTGAAATTCTGAATCCACCTTTTGCTGCAGAAAGCTGGTTGTTGAGGTTAGTTTCATTTGTTGAATATATTCTTGTTCTCCTTCCTCCTGATCCAGGTCCACCTGGCGATGGTGCGGTACCACGAAGCGGGTCGCTTCTGTGAGAAAGATGAGCAGTGGGATCAGGACTCGGCCATGATGCACCTGGAGAGAGCGGCGCTGTGCGGAGAGCTGGAGGCCATCATAGCGTTGGGGCAGTGCTGCATGCAGCTGCCTCATCAAATACTGCCAGACATGGAGCTGGAGGTACCACACAATTCATTTAGCCTTGTGGTTTTGTAAACAGTGTGCACCCTTGTGTTTTAATATTTCTGTGTTGTTTTCAGGAAAGCGCAGGAAACAGGATGAGAGGTTTTAAGTATCTGCTGCTGGCTGCTGAGTCCGGAGACAGATCCTCTATGGTCACAGTGGCCAGAGCCTTTGATACTGGGATCAACCTGTCAGCTGATAGGTCAGTGAAGGAACCTGGTTGAGTTTTAAACTGTGAAAAACTGGACTTGTATTATGTATGGACTTGTGGATAAAGATATCACAAATCCTGGTCCAACAGTCATGATAATACTGCCCCCTAGAGGGATTTCTATAGTTTTTTTTATTAAAGAAGCAACATTTTACTGTTTTTGATGCTAAAGGGTTTTTACATTATTGTTTTTTATTCTTCAATCATCCAGAAAGCAGGACTGGGAGGAGGCAGTTCACTGGTATGACACTGCGATGAACATGATGGACTATGACGAGGGGGGAGAGTTCGACGGGACGCAGGACGCGCCTCGCTACCTGCTGCTGGCCAGAGTGGCAGAGATGTACCAAGAGGGAGGCTTCAACCTCACTGCAGACCCACAGAGAGCAGGTTCGACTCCATGCTGGCTCAACAGATCTCGCTGTGCTAAGTATTCCTCAATATACCTGCATTATTTTAAGGAATAATCTACTGAAATCTGCCCAAACACAACGTCCATAGAAACTTCTCAAACCACTCCTGCGGTATAATCCATGTCTCTGCTGTTGATCCATATGTTCAGTATTTTTCCAAACATCCTCCACAACGTGCCTAAATACACTCTTTCTGTCTCATGCTGTAGCTTCCTTATTGCTCCAAAGCTCTGCTGGGAAATTAGCAATTTATTGGGAAAACGTTGATTGTTTGGAACATACTGATGATAACACAGATCAGCAGCGGATAAGTAGTTTCAGAGACTTATGACACTCTTGATTATAATCCATCATAACTGCTGTGAATCTAAGCTGACTATAGCTTTAAACTCTTCAGAGCCTACACAGTTGAGTATTTTATTTTATCTTATTGTCATCACTGTTGGTTTTGGTCTTTTCATGGGATTTGTTTATTATAAGAAAAATGTAGAATATCACCAGCCTTGTCCTAACTATATTTAATGAAAGTCTCTCATTAAAAGCCCTTAAAACTAGTTTTTTTTTGTTATATTTGTTGAAATTCTCATCACATCCCGACAGTAATCAATAAATCAAATGCTCCAACAAAAAAAAAGAAAAAAATCGGGTATCTGTGGCTGTTGCACGGCCTGCAATAAGCCCGTAACCAATCATTTCATTCAGCCCGAATGAACTACCTATCTGTACGCACTCTCTCTGTGCCCTCATTGCGCGCCACCGGAGTATTCCACAAGCTGCTAGCTTGACAGCTGTGAGTACTAATAATAGCCATGTTTCGTTGTTTACGTTCATAATGATCATTTTGGGGGAGTGGCTTTGGAGGGAGGCCTGAAGGGACAGACTGTCAGCCGACTTGGCGACTTTCTCTCTAGATTTAGTGACTTTTGGAGCTAGTACTGCTAGCTACTTTCATTGTAAAAGAGTTGGCAACACTGGGCTGGGTTTTTTCTATTAGATAATTATTTAAATCTAGTTTTGCTAGTTTCTCAAGATTACCAACCCTAGCTTTAATTGATGCATGTAATTGTCTCTGTCTCCATCCTAACCTCTCCTACTATTCCCTTCCTGCAGGTGATCTGTTTACAGAAGCAGCAGAAGCTGCCATGGCCGCCATGAAAGGTCGATTGGCCAACCAGTACTACATGAAAGCTGAGGAAGCCTGGGCGATAATGGAGGAGTAATTCTGGAAATGCATTTTGATCACAAAAAAGGCCACAGGAGTCAATTTTTACACATTCAGGATACAACCTGAATGGGTACCGTTTACATAATTTTTTATTACAGAATGTTTTGCTAATGGTGCTGCATGTGTGTGATCAGCCTTTTAGGATCAAGCTTACATGTCCAGGTTTCTATTCTTCTTTTCCTGTTTGTGATCCTCTTTTCTTTAATTTCCTGTCTCTGATTACCTTTTGACTATATGAATGTGGTTGTATGAAAGAGAAGGTCTGGAAGATCAAAAAAAGATATTGGTTTACTTACTTTGCCCCAAATGTTAGCACATTTATGTTGGAAAATGCATGTTGAAAAAAAATGCTTGAAGTATAAAACTGTTAAATAAATAAAGTTTGTCTTTTATGGGTAAACACTCATTATTCCTTCCTGTTTGTTTTTTTTCTCCAGTAGATGAGCGCTGTCATTAAAGGTCTGTTCCTGGTGACTCACTTTAAATAATAGTACAATTTAATAAATTCTTTATTACGCTGGAGCTGTCAGAGGTGAGGCTGCATGTCTTTGGACCTCACATTACAGTAAAAACAAATAGTCACAAACATCTCTCAATATTGACTTCACTCATTCAAAACTCTTCACACGGTTCTCTTTATAAAATAATTTTAATTCAAATCCAAAAAGCAGTAATGCAAGCAAAACACATGTTTCTGTGTTAACTCTGCCAGGACTGTAATTTTGAAATTGTATAGACTTTGTCACTTATAACACAATAACGTAAAAACAGGCACTGTAGCATTTTTATTTTTAAAACAAGCACCCTATGATAACGTGCAGAAATGCTGCAAATGTACTTCAATATGCTTTCTTTAATATGTCATATTTTGCCATTTTTCCAAAATTCACCAAAGAAACTCAATTAATTCAAGTAATTTAGAACTAAATATATGAAATAGTCTTTTACACTACTGTATCTAGATGGTAAGAAACTGAAAACCAAAATTTTTTTAATCCCCATTTTATTTTAGATGTAGCAAATGTAGATGATGGAAATCTAATTTAAATGTTGTTAGGTTTTTGAACTTAGATATAACAGTTTTAGTGCAGTACGTACGGTAAATGAATGTATGTACAGAAGTAATTTGTCAAATAAATAAATAAATACATTTTAGTTTTAGTTTTTCTATTTCGATGCATATTTATTTATTTTGAGGCTTGAGGCTTAAGTAAATTGAGGCTTTTACTTCTACGTCGTTCTTTGTTAATTAATTAATTAATTGATTAATTAATTATTATGGCAGCTCAGATTTATACCTAATTGTACAATAATTTAGATTTTATAATTAAAATGTAATTAATTAATATCTCAAATAATGAATTAATAATAATAATAACAATAATAATTTGTAATTTAGTCCATTCATTAATAGACTAATAAATACATTTGTAAACAAATATATTATTTTGTTATTGTACAATTAGTTATCAATCAATTAAATGCTTTATTACTATTTATGTGACTCTTGTGGTCCTTCATAGATTTAGTCCTCCATATTGTGTAAACATACGTGTAAAATAGGTAGATTTATTATGACGACTGTGTGGAGAGTTTTGAATAATGTGGGGAAAAAAATATAAAAATATAATAAATTAAAAAATATATAAATTATTAATAATATTTGACCACTGCTGAGTATTATGATGTGGTCCACCAGGCGGTGACATCACGGTAGCGTGGCCGAGCGGTCTAAGGCGCTGGATTAAGGCTCCAGTCTCCTCGGAGGCGCGGGTTCGAATCCCGCCGCTGCCAGAAACCTTTTGGTGCCATACCTCAACCTAAAGCACTCACATAATAAATAGACTTATAAATGCATGAAATTCCACTGTAAATGCTAATTAAACTAGTCAGAAAAGATAACTGTATAGTGTTCTCGCTGTGCATTATGGGCACACAGAGCTCCTCCCCACGTGTCTCTCTGTGTGGAGCTCTCAGTCAACATGATGGTACCAGACTTCAGCTGTTAGACACTACTCCTCCTAAACCTCCACACAACCACATCTCTGGACTGCTCAGACACGGATGAGATAGCTAGAACTGTGCCTGGAAGTGTGCAGGTGAGAGATGAACATAATCTGGGTGTTGTTTTAGGAAACAAAACATGTGACTTGTTATTTTAGACTTGCTAATGCTAGGCTAGGCTAGGCTACTTAGCACCTGCATGCTAACTAGCTAGTGTCGTTGCCTATACGTTTGTGTACATGGACTTTAAATGTTCAATGTTTTACTGCTTTCTTTTACAGGTGTTTACTTGTTATGTCATAATAATAATAATAACCCTGCAGTGTAGTGAAGGCCTGTGACTGGAGGATTTGCTGGTAGCTTGCTATTTAAGCTAACATAGCCTGACTTCTTTTTGTGAATACTTGCTTGTAATGAGTGTTATAACAATATGACATTTTTTATGTGTTAGCTTTATGTATTGTTTGTTGCACAGTGTTTGAGTGAAGAGCAGTCCTTTTAATGTTGATTGCATTGTCGTGCATCATGTGAGATTTACCTGGTTTAGGTCAGTGATAGCATTACTTGACAGACTGCATGAGCTAACATAGCCTGACTTCTTTTTACAAATACTTGCCTGTAATGAGTGTTATAACAATATGACATTTTTTAAGTGTTAGCTTTATGTATTGTTTGTTGCACAGTGTTTGAATGAAGAGCTGTCCCTTTAATGTTAATTGCATTGTCTGACTCATGTTGACTGCATGAGCTAGCCTAGCCTCTAAAATGACTTCTTTTTATGAATACTTGCCTGTAATGAGTGTTATGACAATATGAAATTGCCTTTTTTTTATGTGTTAGCTTTATGTATTGTTTGTTGCACAGTGTTTAAGTGAAGAGCAGTTCTTTTAATGTTGATTGTCTTGCATCATGTGAGATTTACCTGGTTGGATCAGTGATAGCATTACTTGACACAGACTGCATGATCATGGTCATGGACTGTGGGCTAACTTTGTGGGTTTTCATGGTTAACTTTCTGGTTGTGGGTTAATTGGAAATAGACCCTCTACCACAGATCTCCACAACACTCAAACAAAATAGTTATGAACCCTGATATGCTGAATCACAATGTTCTTGTTACTGCACCAACTAGCTACTAGGACTAGACAATATATTGTGATTGTTTTTGGTTTTTTTCAAATCTAATTTTAGGAAACTTGTCATAGTGTAAAGACACACCATAGAATAAAATCTGAGTAAAAAAAGTCATTATGTGGAATGGCTACTATGGGGTCTAACATCATCACACATGAATACAGTTGGATTCATTGGATCCACAAGAGTCTCAGCTTTACAGTGATACCCAATTTATGTAATTCCATGTCTGTTTAGGGACCCCATGCCCAAAACTGCATGTGATTATCATAAGGTGGGCATGTCTGTAAAGGGGAGACTCGTGGGTGCCCATAGAACCCATTTACATTCACATATCTTGCGGTCAGAGGTCAACGGACCCCTTTGAAAATGGCCATGCCAGTTTTTCCTCGAGCGTTGTTTAGCCTCCTTCCCAGTATGACATGGTTGGTGACAATGGATTCCTTAGGTTTTCTAGTTTTCTAGTCATATGATGCGATGAGTATCTTCACTCTACCTTTAAAACCTCAGAAAGACAGGAGATTTAAGAGGTTAATTAAAAATTGATACACCGTTTTGGAGAATCAATACAGTATCGTAAAACATAATATCGCGATACTCGTGTGTATTGATATTTTCTTACACCCCTACTAGCTACATGTCATCTGTTTTCTTTATTACCAGCTTGGGTGTAGCCACCTGTAGCAATAGGGATGTGTAGCTGTAGAATATAATACTATGACTTATTGTGTCTTTGCCTCCAGGTTGGATCTTTGAGATCTGCTGCTCCTGTTTCATCTCCTCTCCCCTCCTCGCTCTGTTCACATCAATATGGCCAGCGGGGATGACGATGACCCCATTATAGAGGAGGTATGTTTGCAGTAGTTAAAGGATAAGACTGGAGATATTTTAACCCACGATGAATTTATCTTGATAGCTGCCTGTGTAGCTTATTCCTCTGTTCCACTGACCTCCAGTGTTGTCCAAAAACTATTTAACCCATTTGTGCACACACATACAAACAGCATCACAAACAATCACACACATTGCAGAAAAAGGCTGCTCGAATGAGAAGATCTATCAGCTCAGAGAATAACTTTGATCAATGTTTCTCTTTCTTTTAGATCGATGTGTATCTTGCCAAAAGCCTTGCAGATAAGCTGTATCTTTTCCAGGTAATATTTTCCTTTGTTGTCCCTTTTGTTGTTTCTATAAGTTATCTCAACTCTTTTAAGTATGATTGATGTAAAATGTTCAAAGTGTCACGAGTCACTCACTATTGTGTTGTTCTGACCTAGTACCCTGTCCGACCATCCACTATGACCTATGATGACGTCAACCACTTATCAGCGAAGATCAAACCCAAGCAGCAAAGGGTAAAAAAAAGGAGCTTTTTTCTTATTTTATCATCCATCAGTGTAGAAAATGTTTGTAATGTATTTTTTTGTACCACTCCATAATACAGGTGGAGTTAGAAATGGCTGTCGACACACAGAGTCCAAACTATTGTCGCAGCAAAGGAGAGCAGATAGCTCTGAATGTGGACGGCACGACATATGACGAAACCAACACCTTTTCAGCGTACGTCTACTGTTAAAGCTCATCTGCACACAACTTAATAAAAATAAATTTTAAAAAAGTAGTTAGAAAGGGGAATCATTACAAAGGTTAATAAATAAAGAAGCAAATTAAAACAGAAATATCAATTCATGTCACATTTTATCAATTAATTAATGCCTACATTTATTTTTAATATTATTTTTGTTACATTTAATGGAAAATATATTAATTTATTGAGTCATTTATTTATATATTTTTGATTTTGGCAGGTTCTGTCCTCCATACCATGCTAGCTGTTTCCCCCTGTTTCCAGTCTTTACGCTAAGCTAAGCTAACAGCTGCTGGTTGTAGCTTCCTATGTACCGTACAGATATGAGAGTGGTATCAATCTTCTCATTTAACTTTTGGCAAGAACACAAATAAGCGTACATCCCCAAACTGTTCCTTTGACATTAGATAAGTGTTGGCAGACTTTTCTTTGTGAATGAAGCTGAATAATTAGCCAGTAATGTCTCTGGACTGAGCATTCTTCTCTTACTCTTCTTCTCCAGGAAATTGATGGATAAACAGTCCTTCTCCTCCATCCAGGCCACCACCAACACCTCCAGATATGCTGCTGCTGTGTTTCGCAAAGGTCTGATCTGATCCTGTAGTCCACGTTAGCACCGTGCTTGTGTTGTTGTTTGAGGTCACTCATATGTTCAGAGTCCATGTGAATCTTTATCAGTGTTACACTTTCTTATCTGCGTTATTTTTACCGTGCTTACATGGAAGATATGACCCACAATCAGAAAGTAATTGGGTTTTTGATTGTTTTATTATTCATGACAACAGGTGAGCTTCACGTCACACCGCTGACTGGAATCCTCCAGATGAGGCCGAGCTTCTCTTACCTGGATAAGGCTGACACCAAAACCAGAGAGAGGGAGGCGGCCAATGAAGGTGTGTTTTTCAAAATTAAATAGAGAGAGATTGGTGTTGATCGATTTTTAAATAACAGAAGATCATGGGGCAATATTTTTTTAATTTTTTACTGCTTTTAATTAACTCTCTTGTCGTTCACAAACACAATAACTAAGATAAATGCATTCAGTATATAACAATGACTAGTAACATCAGAATCTAAAACATGTATAGCCTTTTTAAAGCTGTATCATGAATTGACCACTGTTTATTTATTGGCAGGCAGCATGTGCCACATATTCCACTCTTTCTCTTAGAGACACTCTCTCTCATTAAGACTTTTTATGCAGAGATCCTGCAGTACTGCTGTAGAGAAAAGACCCCTCATTACACCGGCTTTGTTTTCACAACAGTGGTGGCGTCTAGTTTGATTCAGCTCTGTGACTACCTCCGTTTTGTTAGAAAGTAGATTACGCTAGATGCTTTTATCAGCTTGTAAAAATGGCTTTAAACATTGTGCTAACTGGTACGATGACGACTGTTATATGACCAGAGTCTTTTGTCTGCAGGTGGAGATTCCTCCCAGGACGAAGCTGAGGAGGACGCCAAGGCCATTACGGTGAACACTTGCACACACACTCACTAACACACACACAATCTCATGATTACACTGACTTTATTTTTATTTAAAAATCTGCATGTGTTTCCACTCCAGGTGAGGTTTGCTCGTCCCGAGTCGGAGCAGGCTCGGCAGAGGAGGATCCAGTCGTACGAGTTCCTCCAGAAGAAGCAGGCGGAGGAGCCCTGGGTTCACCTGCACTACCACGGTGCCAAGGTAGGAGCATTCATTGTTAGGGTACTAGTCATAAGCCATTAGTTTTGAGTCCATGATGGAGTTCGTACTTGTTGTCAGTAGATCTTGTCACCATGAGTGTTGTCTTTGTCATGTTGTTTTAATTCAGGATGGGCGCTCAGAGCATGAAAGGCAGTACCTGTTCTGCCAGTCAGTCGACGCCTCAGAGAACTCTGAACTAGTCAAGACTCCTAAGTGAGTATCAACAAAACAAACATTTGACTACATCTCCAGGCTTCGAGTAACAGCTTACATGCTCACTCTTATTTTTGCAGGGAGTACCTGGCAATGCTGATGCCCCCTGTTGCAGAGGAAAAAGTGTAAGTGTTCCTCACACTTCTATCCAATATGAGATATAAACAGGAGGGCAGTTTCAGAGATGCTTTATTGACGTTTTCCTTCTCTTCGACTGTTTTTCTGTATGTCAGTGTGAAGCCAGTTGGTCCAAGTAATGTGCTCTCCATGGCTCAACTCCGCACTCTGCCACTGGGAGAGCAAGTCAAGACGCTGATGAAGAATGGTAAGACAACACTTTTAGACAAAACTGAGCCAGGAGCTTAAGCAGGTAGTCCTTTAATCACAGGGTTGGCGGTTCGATCCCCGGCTCCTGCTGTCCGCATGTCGAAGTGTCCTTGAGCGAGACACTGAACCCCAAGTTGCTTCCGATGGGCCAGCGCCTTGCTTAGCAGCTCCGCCACCATTGGTGTATGAATGTGTGTGAATACATTATTTTTATTTAAATGTCAGATCAGTGTCCAAGTAGTCCATGCAGTTTTTCTTTGTGCCAGACGGGGGCGACAAAGCATTAGTATCGTTGTCAGATATGTGGTGGTTTAAAACTTTATACAGAATTATTGGATGCATCCAAACAATATGGAGGACAGAACCTGCCAAAATCATAAATAAACAAATATTCCATTGAATGCACCAAAAATAATATTGAAAATAAATGTAGGCATTAATTAATTGATCAAATGTGACATAATGATATTTCTGTTTTAATTTGCTTCTTTATTTTTTGATCTGTCTACTCTTCTATTTAATTTTCCTGTTTATTTATTTTTATTAACTTTTAAATTTATTTTTGCATTTATAATAATAATAATATCATAATAATATCATAATAATAATAATAGAGATTAAAAAATATTAGATAGATAGATTAAAAAGGGGGGTAATGCAAAGGGGGAAACCATACAGAAATAAATAAATAAATACATCAATTTAATAATGAATAAATACATTTGAAAATAAATTAAAAATAAAAGCAAAAATAAATTTAAAAGTTAATAAAATAAATAAATAAAAGGGAAAATTAAATAGAAGTGTAGATAGATAGGGGAATTAGTAAAAAGATAAATAAAGAAAGAAGCTAATTAAAATAGAAATAGAAATTTATGACACATTTTATCAATTAATTAATGCCTATATTTATTTTTAAAATTCTTTTTGGTACATTTAATGGCATATTTATTTATTTATCAAGTAATTTATTTATTTATTTTAGATTTTGGCAGGTTCCATCCTCCATAAAACAGAAGCGCTGTCAGCAGGCTGGTTTCAGTGGCTCTGTCAGTTTTAACAACCTTTTGTTTTTCTCTCAGTACATTTCTCACAACAATCATATTTACACCATATATAACCAACATTCAGTGTGGTTGTCCTTCCTCTGGCAGAAATGTTTTATATTTCCTTCCCCATGTCTCCTCTCGTCTTCAGTCAAGGTGATGCCGTTTGCTAACCTGATGGGCCTGCTCGCCTCTGGCACCGACTCAACCGCAGCGCTGCGCTGCATCCAACAGGTGGCGCTGCTGGTTCAGGGCAACTGGGTTGTCAAGAGGTGAGAAAAAATGTCACTGAAAGCTTCACACAGATTAATGGTGTTGTTTAAAATGAGCTCTGTAGCCTATATTGTGTGTTCTTTATGATTAGATATTTCTCACATTAAACTCTACTGTATGTTGTTGTTGTTTTTTTCTGCAGTGATGTTCTGTATCCTAAAAACACCTGCAGTCCTCACAGTGGTGTCCCTGCTGAAGTGCTCTGTCGTGGCCGGGACTTTGTGGTGAGCTGATGTCACTGTTTACCCAAAATTAAACCAATAACAGTTGGGGCTGTGCAATATGGCTAAAATCTTTTATCACGATATAGATTAATTCATATCTCGACAACGATATGTATCACGATATATAGCATGTTTTCTAGTAATTCAATAAATAAATAGTCTATATGAAATAACCAAGTGGTAAAGCTTATTTTTGTGTACTCCAGTGTGAATTAAATACTTGACAAATGATAACTACTGAGTATTTTCTCATTTTATTAAATTGCATTCCTAGGGAAGGAATGTAAAGTGTCGTCCAAATTACATAAATATTGCCGTAACACAACCCAGCAGCTGGTTTTTCGACATCGCGATAGAAACAATATAGAAAAAATATGAACGACAGTCATTTTTATATCATTTGACGATATATTTCGTCATATCGCCCAGCCCTAATAACAGTGCAGTGCTTGATGATGTGTTTTGTGTTTGGTAGACATGGTTTTAAAGTCGGTGACTCATTTGTTTCTTTTGTAGATGTGGAGGTTCACTATGGAGCGCTCTGTGATGAGAAAGGAGATCACATCAATCATCAAAGTAAGACCATAATCCCAAAAATGACTGATTCTTCCTGCTTGGTAATGACCGCTGAAGATGGCCCAACAGTGTGCATCTTTGTGCCAAAATAATTTAATTTCATGAAGGTTTATTTTGCAACCATTTTGTGTAAGTTTACCATCATGGAAATGTTTGCAACATTGCAAAAACTCTTTAATTGTTTGAGGCACTTGGCCTCAAAATATGCACCACCTCCTCCAGAGGCTGCTTTCATGGTAAATTAGTCTCTTGGGTGTTCAACACGTAAGCAAGGAAGTTGTTTGTGGAAGTGTGATGCTTTCACCTTCTTAATTTCACTTGTTTTTAGAGTGGATCTGGACTGAATTGGTTGGTTATTTTGCAAGTATATCCTTCTGATTTATTGTAGAAATAGTGCAGGTACTAGATACAATAGTAAGCCTCTTCAAGTGATGTGGGGATGAGATGAATTTGCATTAATTGTCGTGATTGCAAAACCTCATTCTTGTTAACACGGCTGAAGGGAGCCCTTTGTGCGTGTGCAACAAAAACAAAAAACGTGTTCACCTTTGAGATGCTCCGTGCCACCACAGTATTTCACGGTTGTTAAGATGCTGGAGCAGCTTCACTGAAGCAGGAGTGTCTTTGAACGCTCAACTGCTTCCTGTCAGCTCGAGGCTGCAGTTGTTCCGTTCATTCAGGTAAACACAACTAAACAAGTTCTTCCTCCTGTCTTCTGTCAGCTTCCTCCAGAGGATGTGAAGGAGTTCCTGGAGCATGTGGCCGCTCCTCGAGTCAACCGGGGCTGGGAGTTCCTGCTGCCTACTGATGTAGAGTTCATTAAGAAACAGCCAGACGTTGCCCACAGGCAACACATGCTGTGGCTTGGCATCCAGAGCAAGTATGTTCCACTCAAAGAAGCAGGAGGAATGATTTTTTTTTTACCTGAAGAATCAGGGTGTCAATCATGGGAGTGTTATTAAATGCTCTTTGAGGGTTGTGGACTGCTTTAATTTGTACCAATCTCTGTCCTTTAAGGTTGGAAAAGGTCTTTAACTTCTCTAAAGAAGACTTCATGCCAAAGAATGCCCCTCAGCCTGGTGAGTACCGAGCTGTGTTTCTAACAGCCACCTTGAAAATTCAACATTCAGCAGAAATGATCTTAACTTGAGGTGTCTGTGTTGTTTTCCAGAGCCTGTCCATGTCAGCGGGGAGCAGCGTCTAAAGATGGCTCACGAGCGCGCTCAAGGAAAACAGCCGTCCCTACAGAAGGACCTGGACGCCAGACGGGCAGGAAGCAGCGTCCACGTCAAACAGGAACCCGTCAGCGACCGGGAAGACGAACCCATGGACACCTCCTCCTCCATCCCCAACGGTTCTGTCAATGGTTACCCCAGTGCCACCTCCCCGGCCTTCGATCACACTAACGGTAACGGAGGGAGTCCCGCCAACACGGCGTCCATGGACCTGCAGGACTTTGTGATCAAGACTTTCAGGAAGCATTTTGTACTGACGCTGAATGAGTTTAAGAGGCTGTTCGGCCTCCACCTGGCCTCCATGCCGGTGGGACGGAGCGTCTTCACCTCCATCTCGGACCACATGCTGCAGGACGCCATACTGCTCTGCCAGTGCAAACAGATAATGGTGCCTGTGAGTATTCACGGAGGATTTCATCTTCTACTATCAAAACGCAGGAGTTACAAGGTTTTGGATGTGAAACTCCAGTTCATTCTCGCCGGATGCTTCTATTTTACTTCCTTCTCTCAATCTCAAGCCTCTTACAAAGCCTGTTTAAGGCGGGATTGTTGCGCTGTTATTCCGCCTCGCTGTTCTGTATGAAAGGTACAAAGGCGGAATGAGGGAACAGAGTTGTTCCGCTGGCAGCGGAGGTAGTCGCAGAGCCAAGCCGACGTCTGTGTGACGACTACACACACACACACATACACGCTAGACGCCGACGCTGTCGTGTTAAACGTCACGCCTCTTTTGCTCCGGTGATGCCAGTGTGCTTTCTAAAATCACACATCGGGGGCCGCCGGCGGATCTTCTTTGCATCAGTATTTCTACGTCTCTGTGTGAAAGCAGCTTTTGTCTTTGTTGTATCATTTGTGTGCATACTCTTGTCACTGTAAGGCCGCGTACAGACTGACGATAGTGCAGCATCAGTCAAAAAACACTGCAAGGGGCTGCGGCACTGATGTGGGCATGTTGCAAAGGTTATTGGTGAGAAAATAAGGAAATATGAACCCAGAAATTCAGTTTGAAGGATTATTAGGCGTTAAAACATCACACAACAGTTGATATTGCTTTCAACTTCGATGGTAGCAACAGCTTTTTCCAGATCGACACTTGCTCATTAACCAGTGTAACAAGTTATTAGTGTTTAATCGATTAGATGATTGAGGATTTTTATAAAATTGAAGTCATTTTTTATGTAAAAATGCAAAAAGAATTCACAGGATCCGGCCTCTCAAATATGAATATTTTCAGCTTCTCTTACTCTTCTATCATAGTAAACAGGAATATTTGGGGTTTTAGATTGTTGGTCCAAAAACAAGACATTTAAACACATCACCGTGGGCTTCGGGAAATTTGATAAGCAACAATTAAAAAACAATTAATTAGAACATAATTTGTAGATTTATTTCCACAAGGTCTGTATGTTGTGGATAATATGGATAAAATCTTCTATCACAATTACAGTTGAAATGGTTAATGGATTAATTTACCTGCAACTATTTTGATAATAGATTAATCATTTCAATAATTTTTTAAAGCAAAAACTTTTCGAACGTTTTCCAGCTTTTCAAATGTGAGGATTTGCTGTTTTTTGTCACATATAATAGTAGGTTGAATGACTGTTGGTTGGACAAAACCAGCCATTTGTAGACGTCACATTGGACTCTGAGAAATTATAATGGCCATTTTTCACTATTTTCTGACATTTTATAGACATTAGGCGATTTATTGTTAAAACAATCGGCAGATGAATTGATAATGAGTAAGAAAGCTGTGTTTTTTTTGACAGAGCTGTTACTGATTTGAACACGATCCTAATAATACTGGTATCATTTCTTTGTCTGTGCTGCAGGATGATTTGATGACTCTTATTCGGACTTGTTTCACTGCGTGTTTTTCAAACACGTCCCCAAACATTAGTAGTTCAAAACTTAATCAGATTTCTGCTAAAATTGGCTTCAAAAGCCATCATACCTCAGGAACAAGCAGAAGTGAGCTTCCTCTGTTTCACCTGTACATCAGGTTTAGAAGAGCTGAGATTACTCCACCTTCAGTCTGGGATTAAGAGCTGCCTGCGGGTGCTGAATGAGGGTTTTTTTTCTCAGCTTCAATGCAGCTATCAGCTTTCTCAAATGGAGTAACGACATTTAACGGTCGTTTTGCTTGTGAGTGCTTTGTTGCTTGTAAAGCAATAGGTGCACTGAAGCAACGCAAACCTGGTTCTCAGGTTCCACCGAAGTCCCAGCAGCCACCTGATCCATCCGTGTGTTGGTCTGTCCTCTGTTTGTAGGCTTAATATAGATGGATGTAACCTGTTGTCACTGTTTTTGTAGCTGTGTTTTACTTGGTGTGGCGTTTGCTCGTAGGGCGTGGAGTGGCGTGGTCCATGCCACCTTGTCATCTTGTCATCTTGTTTCATTAAGCAGCCAGGTCTCCTGCCAGGACCAGCCCGGTCCTGGATTAGGTCTTATTCAGTCTGTATGCTTGACGTTGGAGGATTTTAACCACCGTAGGGGAGGGAATGGCCGGACGCCATCTTTGTTATGCAACAGATTATTGGCCTGAAAGCAAAGCTCATTACTGCCTCAGCGAGGGACTATAAGCTGGTTTGTTGTTTACAAACACGGGCAGATCTGGAGTCAGGCGATTCGCCTTCTACGTCACCGTGAACATTATTGTTTAGCTGTCTGACGGTTCAGAGATCAGTTTTGAGTCGGTGGGTCTGGATGGTAATCCTCCTCAGTGTTGGTCCTATTCTTGTTTTTGGCATTAACAGACAAATGAAGTGACACTGAGAGAAGGAAAAACAATGCTGTCATTTGTTAACTATTGCATAAAGTGGCAGTTGCACTCTTGAATCAACGTTTTGTTGAACATGCATGCTTTATTATGTTTGTAATAAGAGCACTTACACCAGTCCAGACACAAATTTGTAGTTTGTGACTGCTGAGAACTTTTACTGGTGTGTGTTGTTCTCCATGGTGCATGTTGAGAGAGAGGAAAAAGCATGATTTATCTTAGCAGGTTTAGGGATATGAACTGGCAACCTCCTGTTCAAATGCCTTTCTAACATTACTGTTTCCCTTCTAACTTCAGTTTCCTGCTCAGACCACAGCAGCCCCCGATGAACAGAAGGTGTTTGGTTTGTGGGAGACTGGAGAGGAATTCGACAAGGTAAACACTTTTTAAAACAAGGTTTATAGTAGCTTCATAACATCCTTCTTGACTCTACATGCAGCTGAAACGCACCACAATCCACGAGTCAAACTGAACCGAATTGCACATGAATTTCGGAAACCACACGCAGCGTGTTGCAGCATGTGTTGCGATCGGCTAGTTGCGTCACAGAAGCAGAAAAGTAGGACACGGTTCTGTTTGTCGGCCACAACCAAAGTTCAAGAGGCAAAGCTGTACGCCGAGTGTGTTTTTTCCTCTCTCGTTTCTTTTTTAAAATGTGTAATGGGAGGCAATGATGGTTGACTTATTGTAGTATTTAGTGTATTTTAGCTGCAAATATCCATAGATATAAAACAGTAGATGCATTACGCCACACACACCTAAGTAAAAAAAAAAACACTTCGGTTTTTGTACCAATTAGACAAACAGGATATAACATGTTGATAACTCTTCCCAGTTGGCCGAGATGTGCTAATTTTATCTAACTCTCGGCGAGAAAGCGAATAAGCGTGATTGCCAAAATGTCAAACTATTCGCTTAAATTAATTCAGTGTTTTTCCCCTTTCAGCAACGTCGGCTGCTGTATGACGTCTTCAACAAGAACTACCGCGTCAGGAGGAACACGATACAAGTCAAACTGGCACAGGAGTTTGGAGACGTCCCGAAGGCGGACGTCGACCGGCTGCTCAATGTGAGACGAGTGATGACACTGAACATCCACCTTTTTTTTTTTTTTTTTATTTAATCACTGATCTAACATGTCGTCTGTTGTTCCAGGAGTGCTGCATCAGCCACGCGGGGATGTGGTACCTAAAGGGAACGATTCATTCCTGACGCTGAGAGCCCGCCCCCCCCCCACCCCCAACCTTGCGGTCACCGTCAGCCAATCAAATCCTCTCCTGGGTGTCCAGTGGGAGGGCAGCCAGAGAGGTGAGAGCCAATCACAATCACAGCTCGCCCGGCTCTGAGGGCGGGCGATTGGAGGACAAAAGCTGTCCGCTCTGCTCAGAACATGACGTTTTTTCTCGTTTCAACTGAAGCATTTCTGACATTAACACGAGCACTCAGACGCAGCGCGGAGGATAGAAACTCCTCACATACTCACACTAAGAGTGTCTGACGGGGAAAATATGAATATACAAAAATGAAGAAATAGCAGGATATATATATATATATATATATATTAAACGGTTTATCAGTAGGTTTTTGGATTTTTTTGGACCTCGTGTTTGATTATTTTTGAGTTAAACTTTTACCAGATCAGGAAGGCGTTTACTATTGAAAGCAACGTGGCTGAAAGTGCTTTCACTTTACTCCTGATTTGTAAATTTTGCCAGAGAAAACACATTTTACTTTATCGTATCATTAAATAAACCCTTGTGGGTAGAAAACCTGATTTTGTTTTTCATTCATTAACTGAAGAAATTGTTTTTGATCTGCCTTGTTTAAACAATAGCAACTAACTGAGTATTTATTCCACCTTCAGTTCACAAATGAGCTTTAAAGTCAGATTACAATAGAGAGCCTGAGTCACGCTGAGTTCACTTCCAGTGGACCACCATGGGACCTTATTTCGGAAAAAAATATGTACGGTAGTCAACGGAGAGACAAATTATTTTTTGATCCTGTTTGAATTGCGACATGAATCACACATATGATGTTTGTCAATTTAAAAGAAAACTTTGCAAGTATAGAAAGTCGCAGTTTGTCATAGTATCATTTAGTCTTGTGTGAAACAGCTCAGTGAACTACATCTCTCGTCTCGCACAATATACGTCACCAACACTAGCTAACTAACTTGCTATGTTCCACGCACAGATGAAACGTTATCTTACCTGATGTGATATATGTGATATGATTACCTGTGTTTTATCCAGCGACTCCTGATCTTTTTATCAGCCAGGAAGAGAAAGAACGAGCGAGACCCGTCGTTCGTGTGAGTAGATCCCAGTACGAAACACACAGGCATCGTAGCTTCAGCGACAGAGAGACGTCACTTAAGCGACTTTTGGGTGTGTCGTCTTTTCTAATTACGTATTTTCACAGTCTTATAACAAACTGCGTCTTTCTTGACTTGCAAAATTATGTTTTAAATTGACATGTGTGATTCATGGTGCAATTCAAACAGGATCAAAAAAATGTTTGTCTCTCTCCGTTGCCTACCGTACATATTTTTTCCGAAATAAGGTCCCATGGGTTCCACCGGAAGGGGCGGGACTTGGCCTCTCTGTTAAAACGTGTGAAGGCACGTAAAGAAACGTTGCCAAATTCACGAGTCGGCAAACCTGAAACAAAAGGGAGTAAAAAAATGTTGCAGAAAGTCCCGGATGTCGTTATGCTCGCTTTGTACAACTGAAATCATTTAATATTTTTTGGCAATCATGGACCTGGAAACTGTCGCATCCAATGTGTCTTTCTCCACATTTCTGTATTATTCAGTGGAATGTGCACTGAGGAAAAAACAATTAGAGGAAAACGTGGATTAAAATGGCTGATGTTGATGGTTGAATGTAGAGTTTCGAATGGTTTTCCTTTACGAGAGAGACTCATTTTGATGACGGCCAATAAAGATGCAATTTTGAATACTTTTTTTGGGGTCATATTTTGATGATAAATCTGTCGGGATTTAATCCATTTGTACGAACAAAGTGAAACGGATGCGTCGACGGTTCGGAACAAACGCTGGACCGCCATCTGTGCTGCTATCTTGAGCCTCCATCTAAAGTGCCTCACGAGACAAACTCCCATTCATTCACACACAGGATAAGAGGAACAATAATACTTTGATTCTCATTGAAATACTTTTGAACCTTCAAAGAGTGAAAATGTAGTAGTGCATCATCAAATAATGACCGCTGTGTTTCTTTTTCATTGGTTTGTTACTTTGCTCAATAAACATTGTTAATGTCAACGTATCTGATGTATTTTGTCATTATTAAAGTCGTCAGTGGTGAGATGTTACGGGATGGAAACCTCCAAATGTCAGACCCTGATTAGTGAGGTGACATTTATATATTTTATACAGTATGATTCATTTATTTTTTAAAACAGATTACAGTCTAATATTCATGATGTTCGGTGCAAACTGTTCGTTATGCATAAAGAAAGAAGGCCTGTTCATGTTCGGTTCAAATCTAAACATCGTCTCGAAAAATGAAAAACAACTACAGTTTGGAGCTTTATGTGAAATAATTTTGCTTTTTTTGGGGGGGGGGCGGGGGGATTTTAAACAACAACTTTTATAATTATTTCATTTATTTACAGTACTACTGTTCACCCCTATGCTATATTGCTATTATTGATTGATTGGTTGGTTGGTTAATTGACTGGTTAATTAATTTATTAATTAGTTTATTTACTTGCTTTTTATTTATTTATTATTATGTCTTTATTCCCTTCAGCTCAAACTGCTTATTTATGTTGTTTTTTTTGTTTTTTTTCCTTGACTCCTTTTCTCTTTCAATAAGATCTTACTCTTTCACTCAGGGTTTTTTTTATTCTTTTTATTTATTAATTCATTTATTTTTTCTATCTCTATATTGCCTTCTACTCTTATTTTTAGTTTTTACTGTTATTATTTTATTATTATTTTAAAAAAATCAATATGATAATCAGTCATTTATCAAATCTGATTTTGGCCTCTTTAAAATCCAAAGGAAAAGTGTAGATTTCAGCACAAACCTCTAATATCCTGTTAAATATTACTTTGACATCATATTTACTCAAACTTACTGATGGGATTATCTCTCTAAATGTTCTCTAATTATTTAATATTATTAATTTAATTTCAAACCTGCTCAAAATTACGACTAACTCCCTCTGTATTTCTGCTTATTGGGTTGAAAGGCTGGTTATATATATTAACATAACCCCAAATTCCCATGTTTTAATTGTTTGTGCTATAATTTTGTTTAGATGTTATGCTGCCTCAGCAACACCGTTTCCCCTCGGGGCTCAGCGACGTTACATCTCTAATTTTAACTCTTAATGATTCTTCTTTGTTGTCTAAAATTTTATTTTCAGGCTGATGTGTTGAGTTTGAAGTGCAGCAGCGTGTCTGGATGGCTGACTTCAAAGCAGTTTTATTACATCAGATTATTATATTATATATTATATAATCCTCAAAGCGTATCAGTGATTTATGATGTCCAAGTTTAAATGCAGACTCAACAAAAAAAACAAAGACACAAATCTGCCGTCTCGTCTTGCTTCATGTTTTATGGCTCAATCATAAACCACGAGGTCCAATCATGAAACAGGTAAAAACACATCGTACATACTCCAGATTATTCAGGACACTTGATAATAACTACATTTAACAGACGTGTAAAGTGTCAGAATTGATGTGCAATTTTCTAAAGTGCATCTCAATGTGATTTCATAGACATCTACAGACCGAGTGCTCAGTCGTATTAAGCTTAACAAAGACAAACAAACGTCAGGCAGCAAAAGCAACAGAAATGCTGCTAAGAAAAGCTTCTAATCAAACATGATATATAATAATACATAATATATCAGTAGGCCGTTACATTATCAAGTACATAGAGTTAGTCTTTTGGTAAACCTCCGAACTTCCCTTTAATATAACATTCACTCACAGTCGTCTAACCTATCGTACAATAATCAAGTATCATTTTTTGAGAAATAAATGCTACGATTACAAAAGCTTCCTAAACTCCATCACCAACAGAACAATTTGCATCGGTCGCTCTTACAGGCAAAACTATCACCAAGAAAGGTACCTTTTCATTTTTTTTTTTTATATAGTTGCAAAGAAAAAAATAAATTAAAAAAGTTCACATTGGATCACAGGAGCTCAGTAAACAAAACAAACAGCAGATACAGCGATAACATTTTATTTTTAAGGATCTGTAATTTCCTGATCATTTTCTATGAAGTTTCCTGGAAAGAGGGGCTCAATTTTGGACTAATTACAGAGAAATTTATGGGGAAATTATTTGAGTTTAGTTGAGTTATAAGCAGAAAAATGGACTTAAAGCGAGTAAAATGTATATTTTTATAATAATTTATGACTCGGGTCACTCGTAAGGATGAACCTACAGAGAATCATCACCTGAATCCGCAGCTCTTGGCATTACAGAGCTTTATAGTGAGCTTCAACTTGTTCTTTAGCTGTCCGTCCCACAACTTCTTTGTTTCGGTTCACTCTCACCGCTCTCGTGGCGTTGTTTTCAGCCGCAGCAGGCAGCTGTTTTCAGTGCAAGCGCTCTAAAAACCCTCTGTACACAGTTAGAAGTTGGTAGAGACCAAAAACGGAGCTAAAAGAGAGTGAATATTGGACTTTCATTCTCCAGCTGGCCAGAAAATCCAAATGAATCATAATTTACTGCTAATAAACAACTGAATTCAGACAAATTTCACTGACTAAATGACTTTTTAGGTCACACTAGAGATAAAACAACTGGTTAACTAGTTGATTAGCTGATCAACACAAATCAGCAACAATTTAGATAATTGATGAATCATTTAAGATGTTTTTTAAAGAAAAAAATCACTGGTTCCAGCTTCTCAAAAGTCAATATTTGCTAGTTTTTCTTCCTCTATGAGAGTAAACTGAATGTACGTTTGGGTTTTGGACTGTTGCTCGGACAAAACAAGACGTTTGAAGACAACGTTTTAGTCTCTGGGAACTTGTGATGCTCTTTTATTTTTTGTATTTTCTAATTATTTAAAAAAATAATCAGTAATGGAAACGATCATTAGTTTCAGTTTGATTTCCAGAGGAATTGACTTGAAAGAAAGAAATTTACTTGGAAACTTGATTTTCCAGATATACTGAATTGTTATATTGTTTAGGATACACCAGCAATTAATTGAAATTGTTTAATTGGAAGAGAACCAGTTGAACAAAGCCTCCATTTTCTCTATAATTAGCACCAAATTACATCTTTACGTCTTTTCCAGGAACCTTTCTGTTGATTAACATCTTGCTAGGAAACTATTGGACCCACAGAATAAAGTGTTACCGATACAGCTCATGAGAGGAAGACCCAGAAATGATTCCCTCGGGAGCTTGTTTGTGCAAAGTGAGGTAGAGTGAGTGCACAGTAGAGACGGCGGCGTTAGGCACTGGTGTTTCTGTGCAAAATGAGCCACATGTGAGACATGAGCTGCTGGTGTTTGGCCTTGTTGTTCCTGCATCACTCTCATCTCTTAACCCCTTTTGCATGGCGATCACCATTTCTGGGCAAATAACATACAGTAAAGTGTAGATAGCTTCATGTGCTGCTGTAAGAGTCTTTCCAAAGAGTCGCTCTTTAACTGGAAGACAAAATAATTAATCTTGCAGCAGGTGTTTTTTTTTATTGGGAAGCTACTAATGCACGATAGGCAGCACTTCACCAGCTGAGGGTCTCCCTCGGTTTTCAATCAGGTCCTCTTTGGTTTTCTGAATGCGGGAGAAAATCTCCCTGAAAAGTTCCTTGTACTCCGGCTGGTGAAAGTCCTCCTCAAAGTCCTCCATGTCTGTCAGAGCAGGACAAGCAAGAGACGCAGTCTGGACCGACTCGTGGTTCTGCTCATCCTGCTGGCCCAGGTGGCAGCGCTGCAGCAACTCGTCGTACTTCACCTGCAAGGCACTGTACTGAGCGTCGACCTCGTTGAGCAGCGAGATCCCGCGGTACTTCACCACCTCGGCCCGGCGCACGCAGGAGCACTCGTGGTCGTAGATCCTGTTGGGTGAGTCGGGGGAGTCGGGCATCTGCGTGGCCTTCATCAACCGCTCGCTGTCCCATCGCTTCAGGACCCAGGGGCTCTTGGGTGCAGCAGCGTCGCCCTCGTTCTCCTCCTCCGGGTTGAGGAACATGGAGTTGGGCAGCAGGCTGTGGATGCCGTCCGGCCTGGTGGATCTGGTGGAGGAATCTGACTTCCAAAGCTGACGAAGCTCCTCGGCCTCACGCTCCAGCTCGGCCACTCTGGCCTGAAGCAGAGAGGAAACAGAGAAGATGTCAGAGAGGACAAACAATCTGAACTGTGAGAGCATCACTGACATGTTGTTTCAAGAGTGAGTCAGTGATGCTTTACGAGAGCAGGGTGACCAGATACCAACAAACCAAATGTGGGACGAAGAGTATGTTTGTGTGGGACAATGTGGGACACGTTACCAAGGCTGAGAGGTAGTCTACAATTTTGATATAATATCCATCTAACTTAAATAATAAACATGTCTATTCTGCCCCTTATCTTGTAACATCTCTATGCTTTGCCCGAATGCATCCATAGATCTCTTTTTGAGCGTTTTCTTGTGAGACTCACATGAACTGTGACGCTTCATGTAGTATTCCTACTGTGTGAAATTGAAAAATAACTAGCAAATTTCACAAAAAACTCTTTGAGAATCGCCTTCCACCGACTTATAAATACTTATAAGTAGTTTCACAGTCTTTGTTGTAGCTGCTCTTCCTTTTCTTTGTGGTAGTTTCCATTATATTCAGCCCAAATCTGCGTAGCTTGTGACTTTGTGGTGACTCACAATTGACTCACATTTTCACAAATTTCACAGCGCTGTGATGACAGCCTTCCCTGCTTTCTTCACAGCCATTGAATAAAAGCCAAATTTTAAAAAAGTGTCAGTCCTGCAGTGGTTTGACTTTTGAAAAGTAGAGCCAATGAAAATGTGGGACATCGTCTCAACATGTGGGATGTGGGACAAGGGATAAAAATGCTGTGCAGTCCCTCGTAAAGTGGGACAAAAGATGTAAAAGCATCCTTGTACTGTCACTGTTGTTTACTTCATTTTAGAGAACAATAAGTTGACTCAACAAAAAACAAAGAAGAGCGGTGCAGCAGCCATTTACTCTCTGATTAATATGTTGAATCATTCTTTATTCTGACAAAATTAATATATATTTTATGCCATTGTCTCTAGACATTTCCTGTTGGGTAACGTTGTTTGTTTGTTTGTCGTTTGTGTTTCCTGTGCAAACAAACACACAGGTGGGAGAGATACCTGACAGCTCTCCATCCCCGCCAGCTGCTGCTCCAGCGCTGCATTTTCACCGGCGAGCATCTCGGCCTCTCGCTCCGACTCTTCCCTCCGGGCTCGCTCGCTGGCGAACTGAGTCTGGAGGCTGCGGAGGGATTGTCGCAGCGACGCCTGCTCCTCCTCGCGCCACGACATGTCGGAGGACTCAAGGTCGACCGAGGGTTCGTCGTAGTCGTACCTGCACAGAGACATACACGGTCAGAACTATTTTTATCACACTTTATGGTAGTCCTTGATTTCTGTTTGGAGTTAAGGATTTTTCAATATGACGAATGTTGATTGTCAAAGCAAACGATATCAGTCTATTGAAGGAAGAGTTTGTCATTTTATAATTCCAGATTATTCCAGAAGAATTACAAAAGCTTTCCAGGACTGCTGATGAAGACCACGTGATGTCTAGAGCAGGTGAGTAAGTGGACCTTGAGTGGAGGTTGTTTTGCCAACTGCTTCTATATAACCTTTATCAAACCATGCAGGCTGATAATTTGTCTTCTCTTTCACAACGGACTTCAGCATTTTATCTTCCGCTTGTGTGCTTCTTAATGAGGCAAAACAAAGTGCGAGGTGACAGGAAGTCACAGACGACGACATGTACCAAAGGTCACGAGCCAGGGTCAAACTCACAACACTGTATATGGATAATGGGATGTTTAAAATTGACGGAAAAGTCGTTGTTACCTGTTGGGCTTGAATTTGCCATGTTATGCTTTGAGCATATTTTTTATGCTAAATGCAGTACCTGTGAGGGTTTCTGGACAATATTTGTCATTGTTTTGTGTTGTTAATTGATTTCTAATAATAAATATATACATACATTTGCATAAAGCAGCTTTTTTGCCCACTCCCATGTTGATAAGAGTATTAAATACTTGACAAATCTCCCTTTAAGGTACATTTTGAACTGATAAAAAATGTGTGATTAATCGCAATTGAATATTTTAATCAATAGACAGCCCTATACAGTATTTTTTGCTAGTATAAGCCAAACCAATGCACAGCTGTAAACAGAAAAAGAAAGTATGTATAGTAAGACAATAAAAAACAGCAGATAAGGCCAAGGAAAGCACACTAAGCGAGAAATCAAGAACTTATCAGTAGAAGCGAGTAGATTAGAAATCAGCTGAAGAATCAATATCAGCCTCACAGAGACATTGAGACACGTTTGTGCCCTCCAGCTCAGACTTTGACCTCTTTCCTTCCAACCTCATCCACCACAGTTCAGACCCGTCTCAGTGAGATTTACATCCATCTTACATCCTAGATGTAAATCATCCATACGAGAAACTAAACCCAGTGAATGAGTGAACCTGTCACACCTTCACATGACGGTCCAGGCCAAGAGGAAGTGACCACAGCATGAAACATTCAGAGTATCTGTGCGGTAGACATGGCCGTCTGCCAGCGAGTAGGATTAGTACACATAAAGCCAGGAGGACTCAGTGGAGGATTTTCTTGAAGCTCACGAAGAGCTTCTGGATCAGTGACAAGGCATTTAAGATTGTTTTTTTTAATCAGGTACCTTAATAACAAAAGTTCTTGATTTAAAAAAACACCTTTTAAGGCTCAATACATCAACAGGAGACATTGACTCTCACCAGGATACGTTAAACATTACCAGTTAGATTGTTAACTGAGGGTGTCGGCCCATTAATTAGCAGTTATTTGGCTCTAGCTTCATATTAGATATGAGAGGGGTACGCCTGACTCTCCAATAGAGCTGCAACTATTAGTCGACTAATC
>CAKAKR010017862.1:0-16783 GCA_916700685.1 Adelosebastes latens
CTTGAGAGGATCTGCAGAGAAGAATGGCAGAAACTCCCCAAATCCAGGTGTGCAAAGCTTGTCGCGTCATACCCAAGAAGACTCGATGCTGTAATCGCTGCCAAAGTTGCTTCAACTCAATACTGAGTAAAGGGTGTGAATACTTATGTCAATGTGATATTTCAGTTTTTCCTTTTTAATAAATTTGCAAAAATTTCAAAAATTCTGTTTCAACTTTGTCATTGTGGTGTATTGCGTGTAGATTGATGAGGGAAAAAAGTAATTTTATTGATTTTAGCATAAGGCTGCAACATAACAAAATGTGAAAAAAGTGAAGGGGTCTGAATACTTTCTGAAGGCACTGTATATATGTGTGTATATATATGTGTATATATATATACACACACACATATATATATATGTATGTGTATATATATGTATATATACATATATATATATATGTGTATATATATACTGTACACACATATATATACACATATATATACACACATATATACATATATATATATATTTATACATACACACACATATATATGCACATATATACACACACATATATATATTTATATATATATATATACACACACATATGTATATATATATATATGTATATTTATATATATATATTTATATATATTATTCATATACTGTATATATATATGTGTGTGTGTGTGTGTGTGTGTGTGTGTGTGTGTGTGTGTGTGTGTGTGTGTGTGTGTGTGTGAAATATGGCTATATTTCTACAGTAAAACATCAATAAAAAACAATGTTACTCTTTTGGAGCTTTTAACTTGAAAGGTCACGTCGGAAGTGCCGTGTTGACGCTGTCTGATTTGACACCAGGGCTTTAAATGGGAATACCCTCTGCGCTGCTCTGCGCTGCGCTGCTGTGAGAGTCTGCCGCGTCACTGGGATGCGGTCTCCGGAGCCGGGCATCTAGCCTCCCATCCCGGTCATATGTCCACCACAGGTAGGCCTGATATTTATGTCTTATTCTGCACAGTTTACCTGTTGTGTGTTTTTTCTCTGTGTGTGATTTTAAGGTTTAATTTGCCTTTTTAATCTCTGACACACACACACACCCGGTCAGCCTAACGACTCCTGACAGAGCTGCCTCTAATGACTTTCACTGGTCACCTCTCTCTATACAGGAATAGCTGCTCCAGGGTTAAAATTAGATAGCTTAGTGTGTAAATATGCTCTATTAATAATGGAGCTGCTGAGGGCAGAGAGACCATGCAGGCTTACTTGGGCACAATGCGTCTGTGCAGCCAAACCTGCAGGTTACTTATACAGGACATTTATTTACATTGCTGAGCACCAAAACCAGCTGCTCTGTTGTTATTATATTGTCAATGAGCTGACATTGTCAAAGAAAAATGCATGCATTTCATCATTTCCTGTCAGGCTCAAGCTTTTCCTGCAAACCCAGAGAAATATATTAGATACATAGGTGTAATTTATATTTTAAAAATAAATATATTTTTTTAAATATAATGGGGGGGTGGGTTACACATGTTTATGTATATATACTGTATGTCGCCAATGTTTCCCTGATTTGTGTGCCTTAGGGTGTTGTCTGTGTTTTATTTATTTATTTTATTTTATTTTATCTATTTATTTTTTATTTATTTATTTATTTATTTTTGTTTTGTTTTGTTTTTTTCCTTTAATTACTTATGTTCTTTGTATTTGCTTGTCTTGTCATTTTTGTTTGCCCTTAGTTCCTAGTTTTGTCTGTTTTTGTCAATATATATCAGAAATGAGGCATGATACACACCCCACAGAAGTCTGTATATCTGACATGCACATGCTTCCTAATAAAAAATATTTGAAACGTAAATATAATGTAATATGTATAGTATAAGGCTCTGCTACAAATGGTGTGTGGATTTAGATAGTTGGCATGTAAAGGCTGGCACATGACCTTAAATCATAATCTTAAACTTGTCAGGGTAGTACTAGTAGTAGTAGTAGTGCATTGTATTTTATTACTCTGAATTTATCTGTCAATATATACCATTTGTAGTCTACTATACTGTATATCTAAGTTATATAACTGGTTTGTCAGTCCCATTATAAAACTTGTTTCCGGTGGTGGAAGAAGTAGTCAGACCCTTGACTTAACAGCAGAGTACTCACTATGCAGAATGTTATTATACCATTAGGTTATATAACTAGTGCTGATTACTGATGTGTAAATATCATTTAAATGTAGCTGGTTGAGTTAATTTTAACTACACTACTGTATATATACAGTTAGGCAGTGTAATCTATAACAGCAATTGTGGTTGAAAAATATAGGAATTTGATTTTGACTGTGTAACTGTGATATGAGCTGTAATGATTTTTATGCCGTTTTAACAGTTGTCACAGACTTTACATACTTTTACTTCTTCAGCTTTCTTGTCCATTTGAACTAATGAGCTAGTTTCATAAAATCATTTTTAATTAAATACATTTAAACATGTGATATAAAGGTACAGTGTGTAACATTTCGGGGGATCTATTAGCAGAAATGGAATATAATATTCATAACTATGTTTTCATTAGTGTATAATCACCTGATAATAAGAATCGTTGTGTTTTCGTTAGCTTATAATGAGTCCTTCATATCTAGGTAGGGAGCGGGTCCTCTTCATGGAGTACGCCATGTTGCTCCACCATGTTTCTACAGTAGCCCAGAACGGACAAACCAAACTCTGTCTCTAGAGAGAGTCTTTCACGTGTTTACGTTACCTGAAGGCCACCGTAGTTCTCCGAGACGCTTCTGAAACTGCGGTAACGTGAGCCGCAGAGTGCAAAACCATGTTACTACCAGCCACCATCTGACTTCTGTTGCTTTTAAAGTATTGTTATTATGGTAAGGATGGCCTCTGAGCGAAGTGAACAGCGTTACCACGGTTTTGCACTCGGCGGTTCATGTTACCGCAGTCTTGTAAAGGGAGGAGTGAGCAGAGGGGTACTCAGTTGGTTGCAATCACACCACTAGATGCCACCAAATCCTACACACTGTACCTTTAAAGGTAGCTTAACCACGTCAAATCATGTGAATTCCTCTGCAGACAGGGGATGATTTTTCAATTACTATTACTATTATGAATTAGGAAATAGTAAAAGTGGATAAATTAGCTTTAACTAAGGCTACCAGCTAGCCTTGACTAACCAGAGTGCACTCTACTCACTGCATTTTGGTTTTTACATCTGTTTTCTAGTTCTTATAATATTTTTTATATAGTAACACATATGTCAAAAAGTCAAAGATTCTGGTCTTTGCTCCATTTTGACCAAATATGTAATTACTGTGTTTTGGCTTCGTAGGGCAGTATAGTCCTATAGCCTATATAGCCTAGAGTAAAAAAAGATCCATATGTCCTCTGAAATGTTGTGTATGAAATGGCATGTAAATACATCAAAAGCAGTAATTGTAATTGTACACTGCTTGTATATCTTTACTTTTTCACGCCTCACCACTGCTGGTTTGTCATCACCGCTCAAACGTTTTATTCCATTTATGGCAAAGGTATGCTGTGACATAACAGCTTCCTCTTCACTCAAGTTACCACATGCCTGCAACAGTGAAAGCCCTTGTGCTGCAAATATATCTGCTATGTAAATATGGAATTGGCCCTGATCCGAAATCTGGCATGTATAAATTTAGTTTTATTCGCTGCAATCCTAAAGGAATAAAGGAATGTCTGTGTGGAGAACTATGATGATGATAGGACGTGTATGTGTTGCACATCAAATGCTGCAGTGATTTTAAACAAAGATATTTCCTGAAAATGAACACGGGTTACTTTGCGGTTGTTTTCTTTTCGCTAAGTGTGATGAACATCCTGTTTATGGGTTGTTTAATTTAAACTGTTCCCTTCCTTTCCTCTTGTAAACACATGTTTCCCCTACAGCTTATAGCCTAATTAAGAGTATTTATACATTTTGATGTCTTGTGGTTCGGTGCTGCAGTTTAATTGAGCAGTGTGATGCCATACAGTAGATGGCATCCTGACATTTAAATTTTTTTTTTAGAGTAGGGTGTAATAAAACAGTAAAATGCTCCTCAGAAAATGTTGAAGAAAAAAACTGACAATTTTTCATCCCCTCTCCCGTCTCCTTTTCCCAGAGAGGGACCACTCATCATTTCCTCCACACACCAAAGATGACAGCGCCATCAAACTTGGCGGCGCCACAGCAACAGCGCTTTTTGATGTTGTTCGACTTTGACGAGACCATCATCAATGAGAGCAGCGATGATGCTGTGGTGCGTGCTCTGCCGGGCCAACAGCTCCCTGACTGGCTGAGAAACAGTTACAGGGAGGGCCACTACAACGAACACATGCAGAAGATCCTGGTTTATATGGCGGAGCAGGGCGTGTCTGAGGACTCCATCCACGCAGCGGTGGAGAAGATCCCGCCCACGCCCGGCCTCCTGAACCTCTTCCAGTATCTGCAGAGCCATCAGCAGGACTTTGAGCTGGCGGTGGTCTCCGACGCCAACGTGTACTTCATCGAGACGTGGCTGGAGTGCGCTGGGGTGCGACACCTTTTCCGCAAAATTTTCACAAACCCGGCCAGTTTTGACGCCACCGGCCGTCTCGTGCTGCTCCCTTTCCACTCCCACTCGTGCTCCTGTTGTCCTGACAACATGTGCAAGCAGAAGATCCTTCGGGAGTATCTGGCGGGCCGACAAAAGGAGCATGGTGGTGCTCCCTTTCAGAGGGTGTTCTATATCGGAGACGGGGCCAATGATATCTGTCCTTCTCTGGCTCTGGGGCCGCGGGACACAGCCTTCCCCAGGAGGGACTTCCCCATGCACAGGCTGCTGCAGTCCCAGGCAGCCACGGTCAAGGCCAACATAGTTCCTTGGGTCAGCGGCGAGGACATAGTGGATTGCCTGAAGAAAATAATGGAGGAGAGATGAGATGTGTGTGTTTGTGTGTGTGAAAGGGAGAGTGAATGAGGGGGGCAAATATATAGCAAAGGTGCACCAAACCCCAGTCCTGGTGAACAGCAGGATATGCATGATTTTACCCAGCAACACTTGGTACAACCTGTAAAGACTTAGCCAAATAGTGGGAATCTATTTGAATTAAAGGAATAGTTTTTTGGAATTTGCTTTCTTGTGGAGTCAGGAGATACTCCTGAGAGAGTGCTATCGGTCTTCTCAACCAACTCTCTGCAAACAAATGTATTTTCCAAAATGTCAAACTATTCCTTTAATGATAGCCTGGTATAAAAGCCTATAGAGTGCTCCAGGGATGACGTATTTTTAGCATCGCCCTGGTTCCCACCACAAAAAGCCAATGGGATTTTTGCATTGGATTTTGGATTATTGCAGAAAATAAGTTGTGTGGCAAACAACAGTTATGATACTTACACGTTTTGTTCAGCAAGATAATCTCCACAAATGTACACCACTTTCATGATATTTTAAGTGTAAATGCAATCGCCAGAAGTAAAAAGCTAACGTAAACACAACGAGGCTGTAGTGGCGGACAAGTCGACGTGATGACGTCTCATTTAGCCACTTGTTAGCAACCGCCTTTTTTAAGACACATAAAAGCTTAAAAATTCACAAGTGGGGTATTTATTGATGTATTTTATGTCGTAGAACAAAACGTTAAAATCTCTTAAGCTTGTGTTAACCACAGACCTTATTTCAGGCATCTAACTAAAAACCCATTCAAAAAACCCATTGACTTCCAGACGAGGGAACCGGAAGTGCTAAAATGCTAACTCATTTTCGGGTTTTAGGACTCATTCCTGCAGCACTCTATTGCCATCTTAATTAATAGGTTTTAAGTGTGTATGCAGTATTAGAACTTGACTCCCATTAAAATGCAAATAAATTAGCTCACTGGTCAAGATAATCATGAAGATTAATGGAGATATACAGTATTGATGAAGCTCTAAGTTCTGGTTTTTGAGTCTGATCAAACTGCTGAAGATCTTAACCAAAGTTATATGTAGTGTGCTCTGGGGGTGAGCTAAATCCAATGCAGTCAGCTCATTTAACACACCATCTCCTTCAATATGAATGTAATATAGGTTACATTGAACTATCTCACTGTATCTGACATTATTGAGCAATCCTAGCTGTAAATGTTTGTGTCACAGGTACTGTGTAGAGATTTTAGTGACCAAGAGCAACAGCTTAAATCTAGTCCAATCCTGTCGGTCTCTTGTGTTGACGTTTATTTTTAAAACACTTAACGCGGCATTGAAGGACCTCGACGATGGACGCACAGAGTAGGATCAGGTGTTGTAGCACTACCTGGGACAAAAGACCACACATGTCGTGTCGGGCAGGGACACGGACGGCGTGGAGCAGGGATAAGGTGACACAGTACCTGTGCTCTCTCCACCACTCATTACTGATACCTAATCTAGGGCTTGATTATACAACAGTAATCTACACCAGCATGAGATCCAAAGGGAACGCTGTAGCCATTCGCTTGCACTTTGGCCCCAACATTATACCCTGTGACTCTGAAACAATGAAAAGTACCAATTGAAGACTTTAAATTGTATTTGTGTAGTTATTATTAGCTAGCACTCACTGTACTTGTACCCTATTAAAACTCCCAGTGAATATTAGTACTGCTAAAAGGCTATCTGTTTAGCTTGAGGAGGATTTACAGTCTTTATGTTTGAATGTATTCCCAGTAAACTGCAGTGTTGTGAGTGACTGAAGATGAGCCTCTTTAGTATATTTGCATACTGAACTCAACATGTAACCTCATTCTGCCTCACTAAATCCATGACAGGGACTGGAAAATATATTTAAAAACATCAATTAGGAGCACTTGTATACACTGAGATGGTTTACAGGGACATTAATATTTTGTTTAAATTCAGGAAATTGTGAAATATGTTTTTCCATCCTGTTTACAAAAAGCAGATTCTAATGGGGCATATGTATACTGTGCGTTTGCTGTTTTTTGCAGCCTGTTTAAGGTTTCCATGTTAGTATACACACACGTTAACAATCACTGATATTGGTCCTGTCTTTAGTATGAATAATTGAGCGTATATTTGCATTTATTCATATCCTTGTACTGAACATCTTTTCAAGCCATTGCGATTAACAATGATAAAGTTTGGGTGCTGATGAAAAGCCGTAAAACAGTAATAATAATAAGCTTTGATGAAATACTTCTAGCCTTAAAAAAACATTATGCTGTATAAGTGCTGGAAATTTCCTTTTCAGTGTTTTAGTTTCTCAGGGAGTAGAGAAGAAAGTGTTAACAAGCAAACATGTTTATAAAAAATATGTTTTATTTGCTGCTCTAAGAGTATACTGTAGAAGTAATAATCAACACAGCTGGAGTGTGATCCTGAAATCCTTTGAGATCAAAACCTAATCCACTAATGCTTTGTGATCAGGAGACTAATGTTCTGTGAGCTTTACTCCTTCAGACGCTATGATTATTTAAAAAATGTAACAGGGGGTATTTTAATTTACTTTAACTGTCTGTGTATTTGTAAAACTTCCATGGAGTTTTGTGCAATAATTAAATGCTGTTTACTTGATATGATGTTAAAGAGATAAACAGGAAGAAAAACTTGACATTTGACATTTTCAGGGATGTGAATCGACACTAGATCACCAAACTAAAGAGTTTTTTATAATTAAACTTTAAAATGGTATCATGGCTTCACAACAACAAAATAAAATTGTGTTGTTAGGAATCTGCTCGACTAATATGCTACCTTTTTTTTCGTGGTTTGCTGTATCTCGGGTGTGTGTGTTTTTAATCAAAAATCCAACATTGTGTGTAATGCATCAGTGTATCAGGAATATAAAGCCATTATCTGATTAATCTGTTTCTGTTGTGTGTTTCACAGACGCGACTATAAACTACTAGTTTCCTCTTAAGGATCAATTAGGCTCATCATAACTTATCAGCTGCATTAAAGAATCATATTGACAACAAGAATCTCACCTCAAGGTCCATGTAGTGGCTGTTCTGGAGCTTTCGATCACACAAGATGAGTTTGCTCAGTTTTCACAAAAATGTCAAATTTTCATTTTTTGAGTATACAATATTGAACATAAAATAAATATAAAAACATATATCGTATAAAAATTTTAAAAAATGAAAAATTTAAATCTACATTTTGCATAAAAAAAATATTCTCAAATCACAACATGGCAAATTCAAGCCCAACAGGCAACAACAGCTGTCAGTGTGTCAGTGTGCTGACTTGACTATGACTTGCCCAAAACTGCATGTGATTATCATAAAGTGGGCATGTCTGTAAAGGGGAGACTCGTGGGTACCCATAGAACCCATTTTCATTCACATAACTTGAGGTCAGAGGTCAAGGGACCCCTTTGAAAATGACCATGCCAGTTTTTCCTCGCCAAAATTTAGCATACGTTTGGAGTGTTATTTAGCCTCCTTCTCAACAAGTATGTTGTGGTTGGTATCAATGGATTCCTTAAGTTTTCTAGTTAGCGAACGTTACAACCAAGTTGCGTTAATAAAGAAATTAGTGGCGTTAAAACAAATTTGCGTTAACACGTTATCGTGTTAACTTTCACAGCCCTAATTATTACATATGAGTAGATTCATGATTGACACACAAATAATTGGCAATTATTTTGATCATCGATTAATCATTGAAGTAATTTTTATATCTCCGCACCGTACGTA
Source organism: Adelosebastes latens (assembly GCA_916700685.1). Taxonomy (NCBI): domain Eukaryota; kingdom Metazoa; phylum Chordata; class Actinopteri; order Perciformes; family Sebastidae; genus Adelosebastes; species Adelosebastes latens. Next base: position 8,661 of record CAKAKR010017862.1, read on the forward strand.
GCTGTGGCCGGAGGCATTATGTTTTGGGTTGTCCATCCGTACATCTGTCTGTCCGTCCATATGTCCTGGTAAACGCGATATCTGGAGAGAATTTCTTCAAATTTGGTACAAACGTCCACTTGGACTCAAGAATTAATCATAGACTGTATATAAGAAGTGGACGTAGTCACTGTGACATCACCCATTAGTTTGTTGACTGCCGTTCTGAAGCCTCGAGTTCGGCATTTTGGCTGTCGCCATCTTGTTTTTTTGCAACCAGAAGTGATACGAGAGGGTGGAGCAAAGTACAACCGAATGCTGATTAAAACATTTTTAGGCGACCAAAATGTTACAATTAACGTTCATGAACTGAAAACACACTGAAAGGGTTAAAGTTCTAAGATGAAAACAGGGACAACACCCAGACCAGATAACGCCGTGGTAGCTATCTATCAATCACAAGGTAGCCGCGCCCTAAAGCATACCCTGCTTTATGGTCTATTTGACTATAAATGGGACCATAATTTACTAAATGAACATCATGCTGTATTGAAGAACACTTGAAACTACCGACTGAGACCATAAACTCATGTTTACAATGTATACTGAGGTAATAAATCAAGTGAGAAGTTGAGTCATTTTCTCATAGACTTCTGTACAATCAGATTTATTTTTCACAACCAGAGGAGTCGCCCCCTGCTGGCTATTAGAGAGAATGCAAGTTTAAGACACTTCAGCATTGGCTTCACTTCTCAGACCCAGAGTTGCCCACTGGGATAAACTGATTAGATTTTGGTGATTAAAGTTCAAGGTCACTGCGCACTCACGTCCGTCCCATTCTTGTGAACGCAATATCTCAGGAATGCCTTGTGCGGATTGTATTACATCTGGCACAAACGTCCACTTGGACTCAAGAATAACCTGATTAGATTTTGGTCGGCCAAAGGTCAAGGTCACTGTGTCCTCACGTCTGTACCATTCTTGTGATATCTCAGGAACGCCTTCTTTCTTCACATTTGGCACATGCGTCCACTTGGACTCAAGGATGAACTGATTAGTATTTGGTGGTCAAAGGTCACTGTGTCCTCATGAAACACATTTTTTGTCCATAACTCAAGAATTCATATGCTAATTATGACAATTTCACACAAATGTCTAATAGGATAAAATGATGAAGCGATGACATTTTGGACAGACGGATGTAAACTGCAACTTCGCAGAGGCATACAACCATAAGGCGGTAATTCTAGTTTTAAGCAAAGATGCCAAAAAATACCTGGTTGCTTCTCAATTGTTAATATTTGCTGCTTTTGTCTGTTTTATATCATTTATTTGGGTTTTGGACTATCGGTTGGAAAAAACAAGACATTTGATGACTTTTTTTTTATAGCCTAAAAACTATTAATTGTTTTGAATCAAGCAAGTGATGTGATATCATCAAAAGATCAAATACGGCTAGTTGACCTTAAAGGGCCTTTAAACCACCGCACACTAACTCGCCACCTTCAGTCATTTCAATGAGGGGAAGGCGGCAGAGGGGACGCGGTGTGGTAGGGTTGTGAAGTAGTTGCCGCACACATGAACGCGCACAGATTTTGCTCTGCAGAGTTCACCGTGCTGAAATCCTGGCATTAATTGCCTGGCGTTCACCGAAGCAGCGGGCGTAGCAGCAGCAGCTGCTTTTAAATACGCTTTGCTTTTTTGGGGAACACTCTATGAGGCTCTGCAGGTACGCAGTTGTCAGAGCAGTTTAAGCAGCTTTACTTGAGATTGTTTCGTCAGCAGCCGTTTAAAAGTTCAAGAATGAACTCAATATTAAAATTGCGTTGTGTAACCCAATAAAGTCTCAGTGGAGAGGACCATTTATAAACCAGTTTGGGCCAAGAATATTGGAAGGGAACAAATGGAGTTATACTAGTATGTATTTGTTGATGGTTTTAAGTGAATGTTTTGGGAGAGACAATGTCAAGCCGGTGTCAAAGAGATAAGAAGAGACCGGGGGAGTGATTTATGGAGAAGAGACAAGGAGAAGAAGCCTCAGATGACTCAAAACCGTCCTCTTAAAGTTGGTGACATGTTGATTAAGCAGCAGAGGCAGAAGCAGAGAAAAGGAGGACAGAAGAGACCCGGAGTGAGAGGAGTCATCCAAACCCCGTTCTCAACTTGCAGGACTTCAGACAGCCAAAGGACAAAGTGAAGACAGAAGGGCCGGATTAGAGGAGAGAGGATGAGAGTGCAGACAGAGAAGTGGAGGTGGCAGGGTCAGTGGAGAGAGAGAGTCAGCAGTGTGGAGGGAGGAGAAGAAAGATGGACAGAAACACTGAGCTGTGAGGATTTGAGAAGACATTAGAGATGAGATGAATAAACATGTGTGCCACCGGCATGGCCAGGATAGTTACGACCTTCAGTGGATGAGGCATATGGCTACATTAAAGGGGAACTGCACAGAATTTAAACTTCAAAGTATGTTTACAGGCCTTGGGGAGTACTATTGCATATGTGGAAAATATGTTGCATAAAACCTTTTGTGTCTCCAGAGCAGAGGGTCTGACAAGTGAAGCCAATGCTGAAGTGCCTTAAACTTGCATTCTTTCTAATAGCCAGCAGGGGGCGATTCCTCTAGTTGCAAAAAGAAGTCTGATTGTATAGAAGTCTATGAGAAAATGAGCCTACTTCTCACTTGATTTATTACCTCAGTAAACATTGTAAAGATGAGTTTATGTTCTCAATTGATAGTTTCAAGTCTTCTTCAATACAGCATGATGTTCATTTAGTAAATTATGGTCCCATTTAGAGTCAAATAGACCATAAAGCAGGGTATGTTTTAGGGCGTGGCTACCTTGTGATTGACACGTCACTACCACGGCATTGTCCGGTCTGGGATTTGTCCGTGTTTTCGTCTTACAACTTTCGGTTTCAGTTCATAAAAGTTAATTGAGACATTTTGGTTGCCTAAAAATGCCTCATTCAGCGTTCAGTTGTATTTAGCTCCAACCTCTTGGGTCAATTCTGGTTGCAAAAACCCAAGATGGCGATAGCAGCCAAAATGCCAAAATCGAGGCTTCAAAACCGGCAGTCCACAAACGAATGGGTGACGTCATGGTGTCTACGTCCACTTCTTATATACAGTCTATGCTCCAGAAAGAGCTGCACAAAATCTGATAAATTAATACCAAGATCCCCCTAAATTTTACACACTGGTCCTTCAAACCAGCGACTGCAGATGAAAATTTGCATTTTGGCTAAATCTGATACATTTACATCATATTAGTGTTTTATAACATGTATCAAAACTAAGTTACAAATTGCTGCAATTAAATAAGATAAAGCAATACAAGTAAAATGTATTACTTTCAGCTCCTCGAGCTTCTAAAAGTCCTTGAAATGAACTGTCCCCAACTTAAGAACCACTGGTTTACAGTATGTGCAGAACTTCTGTATTACATCTCTTGACCAGAAGATGGCGCCAAGTCTCAAATATCTTTGTCAAAACTGCTTACGTCCTGTGCAGTAACTGACTTCTATCATTTCTTACAATATACCAAGTACATAGAGTTGTGTTGCGCTGGATTAATGAGAAACCCTTGTGACAACAACAGGCTTCCTTCGGCGTAAACAGTCGTGCTGATGTGAATTCATGAAACAACTATATGACAGCAGAGGCTGAAGGCTCTGGTGACGGAGATGACATGAGGTGTTTGTGCGTGCTCCATGATATCACCATGTGGGTTTGACGTGCTGCTGAAGTCAGCCAAGTAATTTGTTGATTCAGCTTGTAAAAGTCTATTTTGTGCCTGCCATTTCAACCTTGTTTCTGCATTTAACCCCTATTTTTATCTCTTCCCCCGATACCCCCCGTCTTCCTATCTAGTTTGACTTCTGTCAGATCAGATAAAGACATTCCACGTGTCATCTTTGCATCCAATCTCACATTGTTCTCACCCCACATCTCTCTGATTTATCCTGTCACTCGGGTCCCTCGGGTGATTCCGTGTCATTGTTGTTGTCTACCTACATATTTTCTGTTGTCAGTCTGGGGCTTCTAATGATAACATCACCGGCAAAAAGCTGACTGTACGAAACACTTCTTCCTTATGCATTGCCTTCTTTTTCTAATACCGCTCTTTGGAAAGCGTCTCTGTTCGCTCTGGACTTTTGCAACTCTCAGCTCAATTGATCCTAACAGAATTGATCCTTCAATTTAGGTCATATGGATGCTGACGTTGTTAGGGAGAGAAGAGTACATGCTGTCTATTATGATTAAATAGGCTAAAGATAACTTTCTGTCCAACCCAATTTCCAATGACCTCCAGGGGTAAGTGAATGGACAGAAAACCCAATTAACATCAGTCTGTGGACAACGATGACAAATCGTATTTGAGGATCTTGAAGTCGTCAATGACAGCCTCGCCGCTTCCTGTTGTACCTCCCTGTCAATATCCACATACCAGCTGACACAGCCCACCACCACCACCAATAACAGGAGACACTCAGCTGTTAAAATGCTTTAAATTGGCAATGCTGTCCGATGATTGCTTTTATTGATAACCCTCATTGATTTTTCTCCATTCAATTACTCCTTCCGAGGTGAAAGATAACTCCATTAAGGGACTTGAGCTTTGTAAGAGGTCGCTCTGAATTAGGACGTGGACTTCCTGCGCCAAAACGCTATCAGGCTGATTAGGCTCGATCCACTCCTCTGTGTTTGATTCCTCTGCTGATAGTTTAAGAACACAATGCCCGCCAAAAGTCAAGCTAATAGCTTCAAGCAGAGTCCCTCCCTGACAGAAACAGCCAGTTAGCAACAAATGGAGATGGAGAGGAGAGGGAAGTGTGGGATGCCCGAGTTGACGTATGTTGATGTCCTTGAACTGAACGGTGGAGATAAAAACTAAGATTCCTTCGCTTGTAGGTCATCAGCTACAGAAAAAGCAATGTTATAATCTATCTGCACGTCCTTGAGGAGCTTAAATATCACAAAATCAGCCTGCCTGCATTGCGAGGAGCTTTCGTGTATTCGTGGGTTATCTGCTGAAGCTGTAGCGGTTGAGGAAAACTGAACAAAGGACATGAATTGTGTGATATAATAAAATAATTTTGGGGGACAATGATAACAAACAAATGTTTTAGGCAAAAGTACAACATGATGTTATTAAAGAAATTTAGTATCACACTTCAGCCCGTTCTCATTCCCAGGGTGTCAAATACCGACGCTTTGTCACAACTGTCGGCGTTCGATAACGACACGCAAGGCACCCTTTAGTGACGGGATGAGACGCACCGGGCTTTCCATTAACTACAATGAAAACCCATCCGTGGCAACATTAAACGCACAGGGAAAGTGTTGTAGTGACGTAGTTTAAAGAGCGAAAGAGACACACAGGATGGGCGGGAGGGAAGGTGGATGGGTCCAACAAACACAAGGCTTTCATCCAGGAGACCGCTGTCCGTGTCCCATGCTTTACATTTCACTTTGACTTTACAATCAGCTGTTCGTTTGTGTCCCGTGTTGACAACATCCAGTCACATTTGCACTGTAAAAACATAGTAATTTTAAGCCCGACCGTGTTGTTTTTTCCTAAACCTAACTAAATGGTTTTGTTGCCTAAACCTAAACAAGTGTTTTTGTTTAATTCATAACATTGAGTACGTGTTTACTGCGACCGAAAAATGAAACGGACGGGTCTGACAAAGTGTCAGTATCTGACGAGTTGGGATGAGAATGTGTTGCAGACTTAAGCTGGGAATACACTGTACGATTTTAGAAATGTTGTTGTGTAATTCCTGTTTCTACTGTACAAGTAGATCGTTTGCGATGTAAAGCCAAATCTCACGATTTATTTGCTCACATGCTACTGTCCGATCGTCAGACACGACCTGAGTGCTCATACTGTGCGTAGCAGAGGTCTGTACGGGTCACAATGCTAACAAGGCAGAAACGTGCTGCCTTGATCATCCGTGCCATCCTGTCTGTCTGATAGATAGATAGATAGATAGTAACTTTATTGATCCCGAGGGAAATTCAAGTTTCCAGTATCACAGTTCCATATTGCAAAACATGTTAGTAAAAAGGCAGAAAAAAAGTTAGTAGTGCAAAGTACAAAAAAATATACCAGATATAAAAATACAAGGAGATGAAGAAAACTGTTAAAACTGAATGCCGGCGTATATGAACTTGCCGTGGCTAGAAAGACATGTTGGCAGACAGTATGGCTTGTTCATTTTGCAGAGAGAATTGGAGTTAAGCTAGCTACGTTTTATTATATCTTTTGTACATTGTTATCTTGATAGCTACACTCTGATTACTGCAAGAAAAGCAGAAAAATTCCCAGCTATAGTAAAAAGTCACGGTCCTGAACAGTTCACACAGCCCACCACACATTTCTCAAAGTTGGGAAGACATTTACGAGGAGGCCACATGGTCTGACACCACCACAGATTAAAAAGATGATCTTTCAGAGTGTCCTTGTTGCTGACACGCGCAATGTCAATAATATGTGTCAAAAAAACACACTATAATTCCAACAATGCAACTAGATAGCATCTTTTTATCAGAGCTGCGGTGCCTGTTAACCGCCCTCATCTTTCATACTTCACACCCCCAGTTTGTACACAGACTGTTCACATCATCAGGGTTATTTTCTAGCGCTTTAGAAAGCTCCAAACCAGAACTACAGATGACATTATACAGCTGTTTTGACAAGCTGAGTAGTGTTCTCCATGATAAGTAAACTGACCTTTATGTGTAAAATTCATGGAGTGCCCCTTAAAAGCAGCTTGTTGAGGAATTGGTAGCTGAAGGCATAAAAGCTCCTGATTTGTATCCAAAAGCCTGATGGAAGAAGATGAAACAAGCTGATGGTGTCTGTTCAGTCTCAGGCTCCGTCTAAAGACAACAGTGTGGTAAATATATGTGTTTTCTGAAATCTCCCTTTTCATAAAGCTCTAACTCTTTCTATCGTTAGTGCAGCCAGAACTAGAAGGAACAGGAGGAAACCAGAAACTTTGCGATTAACCTCCGTACAAAAAGGTGAAAGTTATCAACATGTTTAACGACACGTTTTCACATGCTCTTCTGCACGGTGAGCGAACGTCAAAGTCATCACTTGTCATGAGATAAACTTCCACATGTACAGTACATGATGACAGATGAAGACAAAGATGAAGGAAAGAGGTCATAACCTTGGAAAATATGTGGCTACAGAATAATAGACTGTGTGCTGTGTAATGTTTTTACACGGTGGGAGAACTGGTATTTCCCACACAGTTGTGATTGTTTTGGCATTCAACTGCAGTTATAAAAGGTGACGTATAGATTCAGTGATGCAGTGAGAAACGGTCGGGCACCGGCACGCAGAAAGTTTTCTAGCATATAGGGCAGCCTATATGGCACTACATCATGTTTTCTCCACTGGAAGGGCACTCTAGGGGGCACTTTATCACCTTTTCTCCACTGGAAGGGCACCCTAGAGGGCATTTCATAACATATCTTCCACTGGAAGGGCACCTTAGAGGCCACTTTATCACATTTTCTCCACTGGAAGAACACCCTAGAGGGCACTTTATCATGTTTTCTCCACTGGAAGGGCACCCTAGAGGACACTTTATCATGTTTTCTCCAATGGAAGGGCACCTTAGAGGCCACTTTATCACGTTTTCTCCACTGGAAGGACACCCTACAGGACACTTTATCACATTTTCTCTACTGGAAGGCACCCAAGAGGGCAATTTTATCACATTTCCTCACTGAAAGGGCACACTATAGGCCACTTTATCACATTTTCCTTACTGAAAGGGCACCCTAGAAGGCACTTTATCACATTTTCTCTACTGGAAGGGCACCCTAGAGGGCACTTTATCACATTTTCCTTACTGAAAGGGCACCCTAGAGGGCACTTTATCACATTTTCTCTACTGGAAGGGCACCCTAGAGGGCACTTTCATCACATTTTCCTCACTGAAAGGGCACCCTAGAGGCCACTTTATCACATTTTCCTCACTGAAAGGGCACCCTAGAGGGCGCTTTATCATATTTTCTTCACTGGGAGGGCACCCTAAAGGGCCTTTCATCATGTTTTCTCCACTGGAATGGCACACTAGAGGGTACTTTAACGTGTTTTCTCTACTGGAAGGGCACCCTAGAG
>CAKAKR010017882.1:410-41333 GCA_916700685.1 Adelosebastes latens
TGTCCGAAAAAATCAGAAAAGGTCTGAAGAAAAGTCTGAAAAAAATCAGAAAATGTCAGAAAAATGTCTGAAAAAGTCAGAAAAATGTCGGAAAAAAGTTTGAAAAATGTCCGAAATAAAATGGGAAAAATATAAAAAAAAAAGAGAAAAGTCTGAAAATTCAGAAAAAGTAAAAAAAAAAAAGTCAGAAAAACTTCTTTAAAATGTCCGAAAACAAATCTGAAAAATGTCCGAAAAATGTTAAAAAAAAAAAAAAAAAATGGCGAAAAAATCTGAAAAATGTCAGAAAAAAAAGTCTGACAAAAGTCTGAAAAATGTTTTCCACCAGAGATACCTGCTTCCAGTACCACTGAAGAACTACTTTCCGATGGCTTACAAATACCGACGACATCTGACTAATCTGACTAACCTTGGTCAAAATTTCAGCAACACTTTTAGTATATAAAGAAAAACGTCATTGTGAGACCAGGGTCACCATAAAACACATTACCATTGGTTGACACAATGTGTTGAATGCTGACCTTGATGAAATCCACAAGCTGAAATAATGATGTTCTTTATACCACAAATGTTTGACCTCTTCAGGTTTTTCTATTCTCCGTGCACCTTGGAAGCAAAAAAACTCTTCTCTGCTTCCAACCTTTGTGGATTTTCAGATACAATGAGAGAGAAAACAAACTCAGAATACATTTGTTAGGGGCCGTACACATGTCACGTCAAAAAAACGCATGGAAAATTACGCTTTTTTTTCTTTCCAATGTGCTTGGGAGGTTGCGCTCCTGTTGCGCATGCTGTTACTAAGCAACCAAAACCTGTGTGCTGCGATGACGGTGTTGATGAAGTTGCGGTAATTTAGCAGGAAGCCTCACTGACAAAACTAAACACGATCAAAACAAAGATGCATTTCCAGCACCGTAAATCCCTCACAGTAACATTACAGCTCGATTCCTCTCCGTCAGTCTGGTCGACCTTTCAACTGGATGTTGTGACGTTCTTGGACAGAAAGCGTGAAGTCCTCCATATATTTACTGTAGACTGATATTAAAGGAAGATAGAAAAGATATCTGCCTGCTGTGATTGCAGCTGTCGCAGCACAAAAAAAGGCACTTGGGAACGATTGCGCGCCACGACGGTGTTGCTCTCGCCTGCCACGCAACTACATCGACAACAATGGATTTGAGTGTGCAAAATATGCTGCATGTGTACGGCCCCTTAGTCCAGAACTTTTGGTGAATCTATCGGTGTTAAAGGGACAAATACAGAGACTCATCACACATTAAACCACCTGAGTTTTTTATACTGAATTTAGTATTTATAAAAGTCACAATTCTGATTCAAAACTACAGTGCAGTATTCACATAAAACATTTGCATCAAGTCTGAGATTAAATGACATAGGTCATGTTGCAGCTGACGGACCCACAGAAGCTCAAATCATTTTAGTTTTTGTTTTTGTTTGTTTTTTTAAATCCAGCTGGGTTGGGATATTTTTTTTAGACTTTACACTCTGTGGGCCCCATTTAAAAGATTTATAGTGCATGGTCTAAAGTGCATCTAGGGCGTGTCCAAGTCCACTTTTGCTAGTTAAACGGTGAATAATCTGAAGCAGAGTGGTTGTACTTAGTCACAATCAATCATGGGTGTTTTTCGGGCACAACATAGATTAAACCAATCAGAGTGTCATCTCACAGGTGCACCGGCTTTTAAAGGCTTAAACGCTTTTCTGTCAGTGAAAATGTTTGGTTTTGAAAGGCTAAATGCCAGCAAATATGGATTGAATATTTCGTTTTGGAATTTTGGAAATTATTACATCTATCTCTTTTCAATAAATGTTGACTTTTGGACTTTACAGTACTTTACATCTAATAGTAATAATATTAGTGTGGCCTGATCTTTATCTGCAACTGTGCAGAAATACCGGCTTTAAACAGAATCAATAGACATGCAAAAAATAAATAAATAAATAAAAGCTGCGGAGCGTTTGAATGTTGATTTAGAATTTGAATGTCAACGTTATGAACGAAGCTTCGAAGCCTCCGAAGCCTCTAATTGGTTCAGCCCTAGAATTGTCTTATATTGATGAGTTTATTGGGTTTACTGATTAGGAGGGCACTCCGTTTACTATTAGTTGCTGTCCATTGATGGGTGCTGAATCCGGAGGCTGTATTACGCACAACACTTGCAGACCGGCACTACCACAGAGGCAGTGTGTAATACGTGCAAACATTTGCCTCAAATCGCCGCTGTTTAGGGGAGGAGGCACGCAAACTTGGAAGTAGCCTACGTCTACACTCACAGAGCGCAGACAGAGGCGTGTGTGCACACAAGGCGTAAAAAGAGCACTCATGGACTCATCATGACACATTTTGTTAGAGAAAACGTGAGTTTGTGAAGCCTGATCAGCCAAAATAACATTTTCAACAGCCAGGAATACACCATCACCAGCAGTGGCTAGAAAACACACAGCATAAACAAGCAGACATGCAGAGGAGACTCACCATGTCCAGGCAGTGGCGGGGTCGTGGGAGGGGTCTAAGTGAGGACCAGGGTCCCGTCACTCGGCCTCTTCATGCAGTCAAACGGCTCTCGGTCACAGTCTCACTTCTCACTGCGGGAAGAAAAAGAAAGAATAATGAAAAACTCCCTCCTTCAGTAGATTTGTATTTCTCTATCATACTTCAACATTCAGAGGACACACGTTTATACATTTGATGCCTCGGTGATCCAGCTTTAACCTTTGTATTTGTTGCTTATAACGTGGATGATCCACGATTTAAAGCTTATTCTAAGCTGCTCTGAATCAACTAAATGCTTAAATGTGGGGCTGCATTTTCAGACGAGGCTAAAATGATAATCCCAAATGTCACATTTATAACCATTGTGCTTCACATTTCACATCCAGTAACCACATACATTTAGACATGTTTTCTCAACATCTGCAAAACTACAGTACATAAAATAAAAGAAATGAAAAAAGTGAAACAGCGTTCAGAAACATTTGGGCTCAGACAGGCTTCATCAGAGTGAAGCTGCTGACCAACGTGGTATTGAACACATGATTTTGAGACTGTGAACTTTAATATGCAGCTACATCAGTCTCCACTCTTTTCAAACTGGCTGAAGGGATTTGCTCCCATTCAGCCACAAGAGCGTTAGTGAGGTTTGTCTCCGAACAGTATGAAACCATGGATGTATTAAAAGAACTGGACTCAGCGTTGGAGGCGGGGCCCCGGTCATTCATATCAGAGATGCTCATTGGCGCATGAAGCCTAAATGGCTCGACTTCCGTCTGGAAAAGTACCCGGATCTTGGCGGAGTAGCGTCCGAGATGATTGGCGGAGTAGCATCCGCTCGATCACATGACTCGGTCACAGGGTCCCAACGTCACGCCGTCGTCACGGCTTGCGCTCCAGCCTCGGTCTGGGTCTCACTCACATGAACGGAGGAAGGGAAATAACTCTGGATTCAGCTATAAGTGCGTTTTACAACTTTAAAAACGTATTCTTTTAAATAAGGACTATTAGAATGTTCATACTGGGGAGTTGATTCACCTCAAAAAAGATTATCCTCTGAGTTACAGACTTCTCTTTCCCAATGTAAGTCTATGGGAAAAAGTATTTTTGGGCCCGATGGTATCACGTGACGGACACGGAAGTTGCAGTACCGCCGTTTGGCCACTACGAAAGTCAGGATCAACGACCGGCGCTCTTCCTAGGGGCTTGTATGAAACATGGCCAAGATGGTTAAATGGCCTAAGGCAACTTCTTTTGTTTCTGGTTCGCAACCTCTACTTCTTCTTCTACTCTGTTTACTGGTAGATTACAGCCATACGAAACGAAGCGTAGCTACAACTACTGAACAAACTACACTGTAGCCGAGTTTATTCGCTCAAAACCAGTTGATGGAAACGCACCTAATTCACATTTCTTTTTTGAGACCTTTCAAAAATGTGCTTAAAATTCTTTTGACAACTGAATGGAAACATGACTACTATCATGTTGAAACAGGAAAGGGACAAACACAGTATTTTGAAACAAAGCAAAACCGTGGTAACACCATTGGCCTCGATCAGAGGCCATCCATACCATAATAACGGCAGTTAGACGGCGGCTGGCGGTACCACTGTTTAGCACTCTGTGGCTCACGTCACCACAGTTTCACAAGAGTATCGGAGAACTACGGTGGCCTTCAGGTAACGTAAAAACTGTGAAAGTCTCTCTCTAGAGCCAGAGTTTGGTTTGTCCGTTCTGGGCTACTGTAGAAACATGGAGGACTCCGTGAAGACGACCCGCTCCCTATGTAGATATGAAGGACTCATTCTAAGCTATTCATAGTTTCAGGTGATTATACACTAATGAAAACATAGTTATGAATATTATATTTCATTTCTGCCAATAGATCCCCCGAAATGTCACACTGGTCCTTTAAGTATGAATCTGTTGAGCAGCTGTGAAAACTCAACTTCATTACTGTTTCCAGTTTGTTCACCCAACAACCTTAATCCTGATGATCTGAGCATATTTAGACCAAACCGTGTCCTCACGGCTGTCCAACACATTTTCCCAATTATGTTCAACTGTTTGAACAGTTTATTTTTCTAATTTACAGCACAAATGATCATCTGATCCGTCCTGTACAGGCCATTCATTTAAACACTAGATCAACTTCCCTCTGGTTTCCCCTGTATTAAAGAGGATGTGTAACCATGTGTCATAGATCACAGTGGAAGTCATTCAGCTCATGTTCTTCTGTGAGGAGTTGATGGTTTTACAGAGCAGATGCTTCGTGTTTAATACGGGACATTTCAAAAACTTCTCATCCTGATTAAAAATAAACCGGCCCTTTAACAACACACACACACACACACACACACACACACACACACACACACACACACACACACACACACACACACACACACACACACACACACACACCACTTTGATTGTGATGCTGCTGTGAAATTGTTTTAACGTTATCTGGCCACGGACGCACGCCAACACATTAATTAAATTACTCTGAATATATTCTCACTGTTAAATGCATTAGATGAAGCAGCTTTGCTTTTGCCCACGAGGTCAGATGCTAATGAGATATGGTGCTGAGCCTGTGGTGTGACGGAGTGGTGGCGGTGGCGGTGGCGGTGGAGGAGCGAGGGCGGGCCGAGCTGCTGTGTAACATCCCGGGGGAATCAGTGGGGTCGGAGCTCAGCGTCAATTAGATTCTTCGTAACCTTGACCCTGTTTTCAATGACAGCGGAGCAGCCTGAAGCAGCTCTGCCTTCATTCACTGAAAGTCTTGAATCATTTGAACCATCCATCCAGTGGTATAAACACACATCTGACTGAAGAGAGACATATCAGGAAAAAGGATGTTGATCAATATGGCAGTGCAATTACTGGGCCAGCTGCTGAGATTTCTGCCTTTCAAAGCTCCACGTTGCCGCTGCGAGCCTGTTTTGGAACAAAAACTCCCCAAACAGCAGAACTTCAAAGCATTTACAACTGCTCAATAATGGAGGACGCCGGTACGTGCGAGACACCGGGAACGCAACACATGAATGCTAACAAGGCCGACTCTCACGCCGACAACCAGACACAGTGTGTTTGTGCCACAGTATTCAGTTTGATGATGCATCACCTCTCTGCATCTCTGCTCTAATCTCTGAGGAGGAAAATGGGACTTCACTGACAGTGAATGACAGAGGAGGAAGAGGAGGAGGAAGAGGAAGGTGATGTGGTGGCAGATTGAGGGTGACATGTCATAGATTACTTTACTTGTGCATAGGGATGCACCAGTATTGAGGACCCGAAAGCACGTTGCGATTTCTTGCTGCGCTTGGAACTTTTCCTGGCTAAAACTTCCGATTTTACATTTTCAACACATATTCAACATGTAAATCAGCCAGCAGATTATAGTCTACCATCAAATCTTAAGCACTGGGGAGCAAATACACAATGACTTTTTGGCTCATCAATGCCTTCTTTTCCACTGTGACATACTGTAGCTGAAACATCTGTACATCCTTGTACTTGAACAAAAACTTTCTGATGCGTTTGACTTTGACAGAACCCTGCTTTCTCTTTTTGTCTTCTATCGAATCTTCATGAGGAGATATGCTAGTGGGCGAACCTGCACTGGGATCTAAAATCAAACAGTCTAAATACTCAGCAGCCGTGTGCAAACAAACAAGACGTGACAGACGAGGAGGACGGGAAGCAATCATACACAGGAAGCAATCATTTCAGCCAAACTGCCATAAAAAAACGAGTAAACGCTGAAGCACATGGCACAAGGACAACAGGACCTACTGTAGCATCCACGGCCGTCTCTACTAGCGTACAGTATTCTGCTGCACTTTTCATAAATCCCCCATGCGGGCTCATTTTCTAATAACCTTTCATCTCCCTGAAGAGGGGAGGCGATTAAACAGAGATAATTAAGAATACAGCAATGACTTTTTAAGGACGTTGACGGTGCTGCAGTAGCAGCAGATGGCGAGCTCAGCGTGCGACAAAAAGACAATGCTGATTAAAAAAACACAGGCCAGAGAGAAGAGAGTACATGTAAGCAAGGATGTTTTTGTTCCTCGGTAAATAAATAGAGACTTCTACACAACACTGACATGATTTACATAAATAAAAGCTAATGCAGTGAACGGTATAAACACTGGGTGCTTTGAACGCATCCTCTCCCTCTGAGTCAAGTTTATTTGCATAGCCCTTTATCACAGCTACAGTCTCAAAGGGCTTCACAACGCCCACGTTATGAGACAATAAATGAAAAGGACGCACTCCAACCTCAGATCTTCAGTGAGAACACAAACCCTGTCGGAGCGGATTCATTTTAATTCACCAAACGGCAATTAACATCATTAAACTACAGTCAAAGACAAATGTTTGTTAAAATTAAGCCATGAGAGCAAAATATGGTTCACTACAGTTTAGTGACGGGTTACTAAATTAGTGCTTTGTAGTGCATGGAGTACTAATAGCAATCGCTGGTTATCAAAACTGGTTGGATAACGCTTCACTTCTCTGTGAAGCAAGCACTGGGTATTGTTTGAAATGTTTGGACACTGTTGCACCAGGCCGCCAACAGCGGGGCAACACCGGGGCAGTTGTCCCGGACCCAGGGTCAAGGAGGGACCAAAATCTTGCAAGAATCACTGGATCACATGTCATACAAAAATCCACCTTGTCAGGCTTCAAGCAATGCGTTTGTGTCCAGTCAGCCATGGTTCTGTGTCACAAATCATCTTATATCAACTTGATAAATGCCATGCCACACACAAGCTTTGACGCTCGCAGTCGTAAGCATTATCAGAACTTAACTCATTAATGGTTAAAACTATAAACCAGCACACGCATGACGATTAGCCTACCAAGCCACCATGTTCTATACTTGATACAAATACTTGACAAATCTCCCTTTAAGGTACATTTTGAACAGATCAAAAATAACAAAAAGGTGAACCTTGGTTCAGACTTTCAGGAGTGAAAAGGCCCTCAGTCACAAAAGCTTTATACCAGAGAAGAAGGGTTTTTCTGCCTCCTTGTTGAAAGGTGGCATCCAAAAGATGTAATCACCAAATTGAAGCTGCCAAATGACTGTAAAGTAATAGAGTAATATATTTGTGTAGAGTGAACCTAATGAGAGGAGAACAGAAACATTTTAGTTCAGACCAATAGAAAATATGATCTCCCATCATACCTCATCTACTCTGAACTCCATACATAATATTCTGGCTCTGCAGAAATGTGACGCACATCCTGAATGTGATTTACTGAGATCTGCTCACACAGTGAAATATGTTCTCTGCTGCTAACAGTCATAAAGACCACTGTTCATATTTCTACACATCGTCCTGTAGAGCCTTAATGTGTCGGGCCAGGCTGCGTCCTACTGAAAATAAATTGGGTAATTTACAGAACTGTGAGTCCATTTCAGGAGGAGAAGTTCTCATTACCTGAAGGTCACTCTGCATTATCTGTCAGAGAAGATCTCCACTCACCTGCTGTCCTGCTTACAAGCTCTGATTTTATATAATCCCACCAATTTATTATGATTTCCATTAGTTTTTTGGGGGAGTAGTTGGATACATCGTTTGGGAGCAAAACTCCCAAGTGTAGGAAAATGTGAGATCTCCAGCATTTGGATTATTATGAGAGTCTGCAGCACCTTTTGTTGTCAGATCAAATGTTAGTCACGAAAGCTTTGTAAGAGAGAACAACGGTTTTCCCATCCCGCCTGGTGCAAGCTCACAGGATTGCACAGGGCATTATTTGAAGTCTTGTGTGAACATAAAAGCCTGCTCATAAAAGTTCCCCGCAGTGAAAACGACCTAAATAAACGCAGCTGCAGAATAATAGTTCATCTACCTTTCCTCAAAATGGAGGCGGGGGACAGGAGAGGCATTATAGGGAGAGAATACCTGAGGATGGGATGGAGTGGCAGCAGAGCGCAGCAGCCATTAGGTGGATGTTTTCGTCCAGGGTGCATTACAGCAACATGAGTGGATGCATTTTTAGCAGGACTGCAGTCTGACCTCTGAGCCGCTACACACTGGGAATGGAACTAATAACCCCGGTGCCTTGCTCACAATCTACGCCGTCAGTCAGATTAAAAAGAAACCATGTCGAGCTGTTTGTTTGTTTGTTGCATAACTCAAAAAACTGTGTTTTTCTTTCTGTCTGATAGCATCATTCATACTTTAGCAGACTCTCTGTGTTGCTCCTGCAATACTGGCAATCTCTTACATCGTCTGCCAGTTGTGCTTTCAACCTCCAGCCTTCTGTCTGACAACAGGTTTACTGCTCCTCCTCCTCCTCACTTCCCCTGCAGGGAGAACGGGAATATTGAAAAGACTGAACACAATCTGTCTGTTGAGGATGCTTTACAGTTGCTTTGCATCCTGCTTTCTTGTGTCAGTTTAATCGAAATTTGATGGTATACTCAAATGTTGCTTGAGATGAACTCATTTCATTCACCTTTCATTTGGGCTGTGGACAGATTATAAGACATTGAGCCGTTGTGAACAGATGTGTAAAAGCCCTCCATCTTGTTTCTCCACCGTCGCCATCTAATAAAGCAATATAATGCCCCAAAACAGAACTCCCTTTCCTCAGTTATCATACAAAATACAGTTGGACACTAGCATATAATTTGAAAGCATCAAAGGAAAACTGTAATGCAGGTTATGTTATCTTAAACCCCCCTTCAGCCGGGTTTACTTCCTGTTTTTCAGTTAATGTTCTTTCTCAAACAGAGAATGGGGGTGTGGTTAAGAGTCAGATGTAATTCATCACCATGGCAACGAGGTTGCATCGTTTTTCAACCCAGTTTAGATGAATTTACAGTTTATCAGAAAACAAATGAGACCAGAATTAGATCAACACGCCGACTCTCTCTCACTCGCTCTCTTCTTCACCGTCTCCTCCTGGCGAGGCGGCCGTCTGGCTGCTGCGGCACCGAGGAGCCGCACTGCCGCACGCCGGCCACAGCGCACCGGAGGACGGAAAGACATGTTGCAGAGGTCCGCCGTTTGAAATGCAGTTACGGGACGTAACTGGAGGTGCTAACATCGGCCGCTCTCGCCTCAGCTCCAGCACCGACACCGCACCGGGCTGCACTGAGATTCGTTTATTTCTCTAACGGGACTTTTCTCTTGTTTTCTTTTGGACTGAAAGTCCTGCTCCCCATCGTTCGGACCTGTTAGAGGCTTGCAAACCTCCGGTATCGGCTGCTTTCCGTCAATTTATCTCCAGCAGGAGGAGACGGTAAAGAAGAGAGCGAGTGAGAGAGACAGTCGGTGTGTTGTGTTAATTCTGACGGTGGGATTTTGTGTAATTCACTGTGTTGATTTCACCCATTCTCATCACACACATAAACACACTAAACTAAGGTGGAGGTAACAACAGCTAATGCAACAAGTTGGACTAGCTAACTACAGCTAACTAACTAACTAACTAGAAAGACAAACTGACAGATAAACAGATTTATCAGTTTGCTGCTCAGACTCAAACGATCATGAGAGCGCCTGCAGCTTGGAGGATGACGTCTGACCTGCAGCTTCTACTGTAGTCAGACGTCATATTTCCATTTTACCAACAACCTTCTTTTTAAATTTGAGCACAAAATTAATTATTTGTCAAAAAGAATTGGCAAACAGGCTAATCAATCTAGTCAGGAAATGACTCAAATAAATATAATATTATAGAAAAGTCAAAATACACAATTATGTCTACTCATGTAACCATAAATTACAAGTTTGTCCTGGAGGATTTTACAACATCTTCTATGCTCAGAAAAACCACAGAAACTCTCGTATATCTCTGTGAAAGGAAACTCTAATTAAGGGCCCTGCAACATATTACTGGTGACCGGTTGCAGGACCAGTAAACTGGGGAGGTTACATGAGGCTGTGCTGGAGTATTCACAGACCGCCACTGTGCTTCTTGTGTTCACACGTGGCCACTTGGCCTTCTTTTTTTTTTAACCACAAACCAGACATTTCACCCTGAGCGTGCGCCACTTTTAGCTCTGCATGCTTGGAGTACACTGACAGTTGGGTTTAGTTGAGAGTTTTTTATTAGTGCTCGACACAAGTGGAAGATGTAAGGGGAGGTCAGGAACAGAAGAACTACTTCTTGTGCACTTAATTTCGAGAACAATGTGAGTCCTGACCTGCTGACCTCCATGACAGGCCCATTTTCTGCAGCTTTCTGCAACAACACACGAGGCCAAATGTGAGGGTGCTCCCAGTAGCACTGCAGTGAGCAGCTCATCATGTATTTCAGTGCAGGTACTGTAACCCTGAATATTATGACTCCTCACGGCGGAGAACATATTTCATCGGCTGCACAAATTTTCTGTGATCTCCTGGCAGAGCCGGAGATGTCCGACTCTGCTGCAGAGCCAATAAAACCGACTACAAACGTTATATAAGTGAGCCACAGCTGGCAGGGGGCGGGCTGCAGAGGAAACAACACTCGGCACCAAGAGCACACACAGGAAGGCTGCTACTTATGTTTACCTTTAAAAATACCGTGGTGATCTCTCAGCATGCTCTCGTTTTACAGCCTGATCCTGAGCAGCAGCCGAGGAGACGCCGACGCCGGGTTCAGAGCCTAAATACACCTTCCGGAGACTAAAAAAGAGGATTTAATCTTGCATTATATTCTGTATATTTCAGCGACGTCTAACAACACACTCAATTCGACTGTAATCAGGCCATTAAATAGGCGTTATCAGCCGCTATAAGCACCATAGATGTGGGTCAATAGGGGCCTACTACACCTACTACGTTGTAAAAGTGAAAGTGAAACTTAAATGCAACACGTTCTAACGTAAAACTGAATGAAACGTCACGTTTTGAACAGGCAGGTTTAGGCAACAACTTTAGGTTTAGGCAACAAAACTACAACTCCTTTATGTTTTGGCAAGAAAACTACAACTTCTTTAGGTTTAGGCAACAAAACTACAACTTCTTTAGGTTTAGACAAAAAAACTACAACTTCTTTAGGTTTAGACAATAAAACTACAACTTCTTTAGGTTTAGACAACAAAACTACAACTTCTTTAGGTTTAGGCAACAAAACTACAACTTTTTAAGGTTTAGGCAATACAATTACAACTTCTTTAGGTTTAGGCAATACAACTACAACTTTTTAAAGTTTAGGCAACAAAACTACAACTTCTTTAGGTTTAGGCAAAAAAAACAACAGTCAGGTTTAGGCAACAAAACTACAACGTCTTTATACATCTTCTTGTTATTCCCATTCATCATCCCTGACCTTCACCCCTTTCACACTGCCTATACTACAGTGCCTGATTTCCACTTCAGCTCCTGTCATAATTACTACGGTCGCTGTAGTGCTCTTTTATATCTTCTTTCTGTGATCTGCCATGTGAATAGATGATAAAACCTACTAGTGGCTGTAGTAGGTGACTAATGACCCACATCTATGGGGCTTATAGTGACTGATAACGCCTATTTAATAGCCTGAAAACAGTCTAATCGGCTGAACAATGAGTACACAAGCTTGAATTCTTACATTATTAGCATGTCAGGCAGCATTCAGAAGAAGGGCCAAGGTTCAGAGCTACGCCGACCAGATAACAGAAAAAGGAGTGTTGAATTAAATAACGTTTATTTAGAGCAGCTAGCGCTCTGAGTGTGTGATAGGAAGATGTGATTTAGTCGAGGAAAAAAGCCTGTACGGTTGAGGTAAGTGAAAATAATGTGTGAAATATCATAAAAAAAAGTTCTGATGTTTATCAACACCCGCTTGCCTCTCTGAAGTTTCTCAGACCTCTGACAGAGCCAACGCATCTTCGTTGAGAAGTTGTTATCCTACATCTCGGGCTCCGACCTGCACATTTTCCATACGTTTGTTTTGAGACGAGAGGCGAGATCAGATCAGAGTCTCTGGGAAAGTGATAATTGGAGACCGGCGTGCTCCGAACATCAGGTGCCATCGAGGCTGAAGCAGGCGAAGCTTTTCCCTGCTAAAACTTTTTTTTTTGGTTACGTTTTTCCTTATCCGATGAGAAGATCGCAGTGTAAAGGACAGAGGGTGTCGTATCCTGTACAGATTGTAAAGCCTACCGAGGCAAATTTGTGATTTTGGGCTATACAAATAAAATTGACTTGACTTAACAGAGTATAGGGATACAATTTTTGATGCAAAATGCGTCAACAGGGGGCACAGAGGGTTTAAACCAGGTAACGGAAAGAGTATAACTGAATCATTTTAAGCGTTGCTGTTTTAGAGTGAACAAAATACGATAAAGGGAACAGACAAACTGCCAATTCTGAACATAAAGCTTTTGGCTGGTGACCTGTGGCATGTTGCTATGCCATGCCAGACCTCTCCACTCACTGGTTAACAGCTTCACCAGTATGAGGCAGATATCTGCATGCTCACCTGCAGTCAGGCTCTCTGGAGGACGCTGCAGCAGAGGTAAAGGTTGGGCGGGCCCTGAAGCCAGTGTATAAAGCCCAGCTGGGTGAAGCCCACACACACGGGGCGCTCAGGAACACAGCTGCTTTGTTATGAAACAGTAGCTTTGGTGTTGTTTTTTTCAGCAGAGGATTAGGCCTTCATTAATGCATTAATGGATCAGTGGTGCACTGTGGGCCTGAAAACACCCAAGTAAGCACAACACTCTCATCCCTGTCTGCTACTAAAAGCAGCAGTGTGTGTGTTTATTATGTGTCTCAAACTGAGCGCTAACATTAGATGTTTCTGTGTATCAGACGTGTGCCACGATGAGGGGAAGCAGTGTGTTGTTGATCCACAAATAGATCCTCAGTTAGGAAATAAAACATGTAACCTGGTGGCTTCGGCTCAGGATCTAGAATCAGTCGGTTTGTTGTCGTGTTAAATTGACAGCTGTTTCACAACAACCAACTGAGCCAATCTGAGGTTTGTAGGCCGGATTAGGAACGAGGACGTCACCTTCCGGTGCCAGAGCCAGACTAAACAGAAATGGCAGAGAGGAAGCATGGATGAGACTGACACAGCTGTACAGGTCCTTGTAAATCCAGTCGACTTAACGAAATATAGATTTTTTTTAAATCTGCATATTCATTCCAATGATGTAAAAATTGCTTCAGGCAAAATAACCCCTGCTAGTGCTGATCCAGGACTGGATGCTGCTCTCAGAACGTGGACTTATTAATGACTGATCTGCTTAGAAAACGTGTTTTGGGAGGACTGTTGAAAATACAAACTCCAAACACAAGGTGCTTTTTGGAAGGGTTTGACATCAAAATAAATAACTAGTACAGCAGCTTCCCTGTGCTTTATGTGTTGTTAGTGCTGTGGAAATAACCTTTAAGCTCAGAGTTTTGTTTTTCTTTTTTAAAAAAAGTGTGATGGGGAAGGTTTTACACATTCTCTTTTTGGTTGTGAACGCCCGCTGTGCTTATGTAACCCTTACAAAACCCTGTCTGGATAAACACACAATCTGCAGTTGTTGAGCTAAAAGAAAAAAGTGTTTTCTTCGATTGAATCATTTTGGAGGATTTTCTTATCAACTTTAAAGCTGCACTAATCAAAGTTTGTATGTCAACAACGGGTGAAATGAGGATAAACAGGAAGGCAATCCAGGCACTACAAAATATCAAAAAAGTAGCAACCATGAAGAGAATATATTAAAAAGCCTTTATTGTAGTGGCTAAATCATTTAAAAAGCCAACATGTTTCGACCACTACAGGTCTTCATCAGGGCTTACAAAACAAGCTTTACAAGCTTTAAAAACCCACTAAACAGCAGACAGACACAGTTAGAGACTAGCAGGTGAACATAGTGGAGCAACCAGCAGCTAAAGAGGCAGATATTTCCCTCAGGAGTTGGTGGAGACCAAAAACAGAGCTAAAAGAGAGTGAATATTGGACTTAACATTCATCAGATGGACACAAACACAAAGACTCCTAATGAATGTTAATGTTACTCTGAATCTCTTCCATTAATGTCAATACAAACCATGTTAAATCGAAATTGGTACAAGATTTATTCCTCACTCCCCCCCCCCGAATGAAGTGTTTTTTTCAGCTTTAAAGTTGCTAATAAGACTTCCTCCAGTTAAACTTTATGAGTAGATCAGTGACTGAAATGTCCAAGTTCTGGGATATATAGCCATAACCTGACCCTGTCAGATGATTTGTTTCACAGAACCATCCGAGAAGCCGTCATTGGAAACTGTGTGGAAAAGGGTAGGCACTGTCAAAACATACTTGGCAGGTGATTGGATGAACCATCTGTCAATCAAACTAACAAGAGCAAAACTAACCGAAGGCGAAAACATCGCCGTACTTTACACGTTCAGTGCTGTTCTTTGGTCTTCTTTCAGTGAAGAAATACTCTCAAGTTCTGATAGAACTGATGCTATTGCAGCATCTACGCTAACCTCTTCAGGAGACACCATTGTTGTTTAATACGAACAGTCACCTCTCCGTGTCATCTCACACCTACATGTAACCACGCCCCTAGCTGCCAGTAGCTCCTCACAGGACGCTGATTGGTCTGTTTTCTGGCGAGCCGGACACAAACTCATTACTTGAAGCCTGACCAGATGTTTTTTTGTGTGACATTTGATCCTGCGATTCTCAATGATCTCGTGACATCGCGAGAATCCAGCTGCCATGCAAGGTTAATATAGCCATGCAGGAAGTAAACTAAATGTCAACGCGGTCAAGTTATCAGACAAACTATTACTCTAAACTTTAGAACGCTGCAGAGAGCATCGCATGTCATGTGACGAGGAACAACCAATCATAGCCGGCAGACATCTTGTCTTTCTTCTGTAAATATCAGTCTACGGTAAATATGGAGGAGAAGTTAATCATTTTAGTGCAGGAATACCCAGAGCTTTATGATCTGTTCCACGGACTATTTTACTGCTTCACCCTTTCTGTCCGAGTACATTACAACACATTACAACACATTACAACAGCCGGTTGAAAGGTCAGCCAGGCTGACGGAGAGGAATTGAGCAGTAAAGCTACTGGGAGGGATTGACAATGTTGGAAATCCATTTTTCTTTGTTTTGACTTTGTTTAGTTTAGTCAGTGAGGCTTTTACTGCTAAATTACCGCAACTTCATCGTCATTGCAGCACACAGATTTTGGCTACTTAGAAGGTTTTAGGAGCATTCTTTGGACATGTATACAGATCAGAATATGTGTCTTAATTGGGATTTTTACGGCGGTTTGCGGCACACGACCTCTTGCCTTTTTATGGTCAGCTCTGTGCGTTGGACACAAACCAACTAGCCGACAGTTGGCAGAGATGCACGCCCCAAAAGAAGACGTGGATATCAACAGGTTTTTGGATATGCGCAAATATCGCATCGCCAACCTTTTCAAGAAGCTGGTTGAAGAAATGAAAGAGGGAGTCTGGGTTCACACGGTTCAACTATTCTGCTGCATGTAAACGGGAATATTAGTGGAATATTCATTTTCATTAGCCATGTAAACAGCTTCTCTTTTTCAGAATAAGGACAAAAAACAGAATATTTGATGCATGTAATCGTAGTTGCTGTCACACTGCAGTGAAGTCTGATGGTAAACTAATCAATCAGACAGTGAATGAACGACCAAACTTTTTCAAACGATCTGAAAAGTTTGTTAGCGAAGGAATAGAAGAAAAAATTGAGTCAAACTGCGAATGTCAGGATATTGTCATAAAGTAGAAATGGAGCCGCCGGTCGCTGCATCTCCCAGATAAAACTGCCTTTGTATCGACGAAGACTCAAAGGAAGATTTCTGCCAGGAAATTATGAGAAAGAACAGAGAGCTGAGAGAGCTGCTGCTGCCTCCTTCAGACCTGTTTCATTATTCTAGTCCACAGAAAGGAGCTTGCCTTGCATTTTTATTGCTCGCCGTACGATCTTCTTTATTACCCTCATACTGTTTGTAAAGCAGATTTGGCTCAGCCCTGGAAAGTTTTATATGCAGCAGATTAAGTTTACATTTCTTGCATGTGGGGGGGGGGTTCTGTGTACAAGTGTGTCAGAATGAATCGCTGTAGGAAATGATGGTTTTCACTGCAGATGTTTGCTGTCAATAAGAAGGTTTCTCTCAATCAGTTAAAAGATCTCTGAAAACAAAGCGATCCTCTGGGACTACAAATCATGGACACTTCGCATGTTATGCACTTTTTCATTTCATTTTTGATAAATGTACCTTTCCATCCTAAGCATGTTGGTCTTCTAGTCATTTCTGGTATGCAGGGCGTAACATAGTTTTTTCTGTGTTCATGCACGAGTGCAAGTACGATTTAAATTTACAACTACTGCACCATTTGGTGTCTTTGTCATCCTTTCTCGGCACTGCTGCCACGGCCAGATCTGACTGAGAGAAATCCAACATGAACTGCTGCGACAGGAGGAAACTGTCAACGTGTTATAATGTAATTTGAGCTGACTTTCCTTTTAATTTTCTCAAAAACTGTACAGTGAAATAACTTCACAGTCAGGGTCATCCTGAAAAGGATTACATTGAACATTTCAGCAAACCTCTGAAGGAAATGATGTACTGTATTCATTTAATTTATGAGTTTAAAGAGGAGGACAGTGTGTTACAATATCATGTGAGGTGACCTTCCCTGTACAGTAATGTGGAGTGAAACTACTTCAATAATTGAATTTAATTTTACACGGTCATCGGAGCATTTTGAGCTGAAAGCCATCGCGCTTCTCAGCAGGCGTAATATGGAAATGTTTTTTATCATATTAGGACTTTCATTTCATTCCATTCAAGACTTACAGTATTTAATATACTGAACACATTATGTGTAATAAATTATTGCAGAAATGTGAGTCTTTCTTCGTACTTTTTGGCCCCTCAAATAGATGTGCATCAAAATCCAACCGGCGGCTGGTTTGACCGGGTTTCACACCGTGCATCTGTCATGTCTGTCCGTGCACTATCAGACTATTCTATCAGTTATAAATATGTTTTTCAATGCAAGAGGAAATGGATGTGTGAAAGCATGTTAAAGTGTCAATTGAGTCTCTTATATTGATTTAAAGATGGATTTTGTGTTTATAACTGAGGCTGTTGATCATTCTTTTATTATTGGACACTATTCTTTTGTGTGCTTGCCTGTGGACAATCCAACATTTCTGCCTGTTCAGCAGACCTGCTGAGCACCGCCTGAAACATTCGGTTACACTGGTTTAGCAATCAATCGGAATTACCTCACTGGAAGAATACCAATTGAAACACTATCTCTATTTTACCTATAATTAGTAGCCGTTCTTTCCAGGAAACTTCAGAGGAAATCATTAATCAAGTCTTTAAAAACTGATACACAACTATCGATTTGCAATTCATTCTAAAATGACAACATCAACCAGAAGCCCATATACTGTATTTCCAGAGAAACAAGCTTCGTGCTCCAGAAGTTCTTCTGCATTTCCAACATGTCATCAGTAATGTGTTAAAAATCAGCTTCAAAGGCTAAAATAAGGGGTCAAAGGTGAACTGGCTGTGACAGCATTACAATAGGCCTCCATTAGCAGCGGTCAGGACAACCCCAGTGTCCACTCAGATAACGATAACAAATAGGACTCTAATGTGTGTCGCTGCACATCACCTCCTAGATGCAATTTCAGCTCCTTGAACTGCCCAAAACCAATCAGAACGGAGCAGCGCGAGCAGGTGGTGTGTGTGTGTGTGTGTGTGTGTCTCAGCCAGGTAATGGAGACATCATGTGGACGTGCACGGCTGACCGCTCTGAGCTCAGCACTGAGGAGCTCAGAGGAGAGTAAGTCCGTTTCCATTTCATACCTCTCTGCTTCCTCCCATCGGGCGGCTACATCTCTATGATGCTGGAGGATTTTATATTTTTGGGAATAAATAACTGCCCCCATTACAGTTTTTTAGGGGAGATACTCTCACTAACTACAAGTAATTTGACATTAGGGGAACAGTACTTTTTAGTTTTTATTAGGTTTTTTTAGGCTTTAAAGCTGTGTAATGCAGCTGAAAACACAGACGTGGTTTAGAGTCAGACACTTGAATGCAGCATTAACATCACAAATAGTTGAATTCAATGGATTCTGATAAAAATCGAAAAGGGGAGCTGAGAGTGTTTTCTCAGTGTTCAATACTGTAGAATAAACTTGTGCATAACATCATTTCAAAACTCACCACAAGGCTATATTTTCACAAGGAATATCATCAAAAGCAGATAAAAGTATTAATAAATCCTTATAAGTAATGTTTTATAACACCATCTTTCACCATCTTTCAGGTCCTATCGCACGCGCTCACGCTCCACCTACCCAACGGTGCGGGTGAGACGTGTCGGTGGTGCGCCTGACCCCACGGGGCCGGGATCCCACCTCAGCCGGCACGCACCGGCCCTCACTTTCATTGCGCCACGGAGTTTTGCTTGCACCCTCTGAATCCACGTGCATTAGACTCCTTGGTCCGTGTTTCAAGACGGGTTGGGTGGGTTGCCGACCCCAGGGGGGCCCGTCCCTCCCCGGCGGGGAGAGAGGACGCACCGGGAGCACTTTGTCCACGGCCCTGGGAAGCACCTACGCCCCGAGCCTTTCCAAGCCGACCTAGAGCCGGTCGCCGGTGCTCACTGTTTTCGGAGAGTTTTCTTACTTAAAGACTTGTCGACCAGTCTAAGTTTAAACTTTCCATACTAACATCCTGTCGTCATGGAAACTTTATAGAAGAAGTATAAATATTAACCATTATATTCTACATCTGAAAACCAATAAACGGCGCCTAGTCAAAAACATTTCTTGTGTATCACCGCTATTTGTTTTTAGGTTCCAAAGTTATATTTCATCTCAGTGGTTTAACCCTTCTCTCACAGGATCTTTTTTTAAGTGTACTTCCACATATTTTTGAGGACGTGCACAGAATGAAATGTCTTTCCCAGACTCGCCTGGGAGCCCTGTGTGAGCTCTGAATAAAGTCCCACTGTAAGAAGCTAATTATAATATCCAGCAGCGTAGTATTGGGCATCGGGCCAGGCAGGGCTGCGTGGGCCGAGGCCAATTCACTACATCCATTCACCTCCTCCACTCCGCCGCCTGGCAGAGACTTATCACAGGCTTCTCACCTCTCTATAGCCCAGCAGACCTGCTGCTTCAACACCTGAGGTATCGCATAAAGCTGTAAACTGCACTTCTAAATCCACTTTCAAAGTTTGGAGTTCACAGAGAGTAGGCAGTCAGAGGGTCCAACCAGAAGCAGAACCAGCGACCGTCACTGTGGTTATACCGGCTGCTTCGGGCTTTACATTCTGAAATATGTTTGATATCGTTTAAAAAAGTACAATACCAGTACCCTTGAAGTGATACAGATAACAACAGAGTAATTCATTTGATACTAATCATGTGGATGGAAGCATTCAGTGCGTAAAATGCCGCCACCACCGCCACATTTATTTTGATCAGACGCCACAGGCGTGTACTGTAGTACAGCCAGACTTTACAACGTTTTGGTGGCATCTCGGCACGCTAAACTGCCAACTCCGTCAAATACACCACAGACTGTATGGGTTGTGGCTGTTGTGGTAGCGGGCCAATCACACGTCGCTCTAAATCGAAGAACGCTTGCAGTGATGAAAATCTTCTATCACGATATGGGTCATATTTCAATAACGATATCTAAACTGAGTGAAAATGTAAAGTGTGATGTAAAAAACAAATCCGCAATCTTCAACTGATACTTCACATCAGCTTTTCTGAGACATTTGAGTTAGTATGTGTTTGCTATTATCAGTTTAGATGACTTAATTGTGTATCACGATATCTCGATATATGACTTCATCACGATCTGATTTCATTGAAAGATAATAAATGATCATATTTTAATTATCTCACAGCCCTACATACAAATAGTTTTTCTAGATCTGGGTGCAAAAAAAGGGATCAAATGCAGGTTTCTATACTACTTGGTACTGAGTTATTTCAGTTGATACCTTAAAAGGCATCAAGGACCGATACCCCGCTAGCTCTATTGGACGCTGACTCTTTTTAAAACCTTAATCCTCCCAACACAAGCTGCCGTCCTGTATGCAACAAGAGTTTTGATACAGGACATAGTTTCTGCCAGGGTTTGGCATCAAAATAAAGAACTAACACAGCAGCTTCCCTTTGCTTCATGTGTTGTTAGTGTTGTGAAAAAAACCTTCAAACTCCCAGTTTTCTTTTCTTTATTTTTAAACCAGTGTGATGGAGAAAGTTTTACACATTCTCTTTTGGGTTGTGATCGCCCGCTGTGCTTATGTAACCCTTAACAAAACCCTGTCTGGATAAACACACAATCCACAGTCGTCGAGCTAAAACCAAAATGTTTCTTTCTACTGAATCACTGAAATGTTGGAGGCAAAAAGTTCCTTTATTCACCAACAGTGCTGTTCCCTATTATAAAGACAATATTTGGTGGAAGATGCAAAACGCAGCATCCAAAAAAACATATAACCAAAGATGGGTTTTTACATTGCCGGGAAAGCTACAGTCCAACAACAAATCCTCCCTCTCTCCAATTCAAGGGACTGAGACACCAGACTTAGTACAAACTTTAACAACATTAACAGTGACCCCTTCCTGCACTAGTAGGCATTAACATACCATCCAACCAACAAATCCAACACTGATTTTTTTTTAACAATTCCACCCTTCAATCCCTCGAATTATTTCAAAAATCTTTTTATCTTCTTAACTGATATTGCACAGATCCAAAGAATTAACTGTATCATGCCTTCAAGCTCCAGCAGTGTGTTTCCATACAGCCTGCAGTGTGTCACCATCTTGACAAACTGGCAGCAGATGGTTACAGTTTAGAGTCTTCTCCCACTCTCCAACAGCCTGTTTCAGCAGGAATCACATCGTATTGAGGAAGTTAAGATGCCATTTCATTGACTCTATAAAGAGCAATTATTTAAGGCCACATCCACACTAAGAAAAGCAGATTTTTCTCTCCATTTGCATCATCATTTTTTCATGCCCACTGATTGCAAAATTATGGGCCGATACCGATGTTTTGCTGTTGTTTATTTTGTTGTTATTTATTCCCCCTTTGGTGCCGAGGAAACAAAGAGATCTTCATTATTAAAAAATATCTGAACTCTCTTCACTCTTAAAGTCATTCAGCCCTTCATTCATATTTTGAATGAGTACAAATTAATGAAACAAGCTTTAAAATAACCTGTCACTTGAATACAACTACCTATTCAATGAGAGGGATTTGTTTTTTAGTACTTACAACAAAAACATTTTGTGAAACATAAATTAAAAGTTATTAAATCAGCAGCTAACAAAACAACATTTAGCCGGCACAAAATGAACACAACACACAAACACCGGCCACTGCCATCGGTGAATGTCATGTTATTTGCCGACAGGTCGATTGCAGTCAACGAGTCAAAAATTGTCCGACACCGATGTTCGGTCGATAAATCGATGCATCCCTACCCAGTAAACATGTGACGTCAGGAAGACGTTCAGATCATGTCTGTATAACGTCCGTCAATCCAGACCCACTTTTGGACATCTGGTGGATGTGCAAGTTGGGTTCAATATTTGAGCGTCTGACTAGGACCCCTTTTGGACGTCTGCTGACGTGCAACTCAGGTTGACATCAATAGCTGAACGTTAAAAAGACGTCGTAAAAACTTTCATTCTGGCTCCTCAGTGGACGTCTTTTGGACGGTCGACAGAGATGTTAAATTGATGTCTTTTGGACGTGTCTTTGCTCAGTGGGTAGTGCCCTGAATTGGAGCTTTTTTAATAACGGTCTCTAGAGTGGATAAATCTGAAAACACCGGTCTCACGTTTAAGTGTGAACGAGGAAAACGGGGCCTTTCTGTTCAGAAACCAACTTTCCGTTGCCTCTAATCCTCGACCAAAGACATTCATAGTCGACTAACACTCATCTATTAGTTGATTTAATCGACAGATCTGCGAAACTGAGTTTCCCCACAAAGAATCACACAAAAGCACAACTTTAAATCTGGTGTTAACCAGAGATGTGCTCAGAAGTTTCTTGGGAATAAGTCATTCAGCATTAAAAAATGACTAATCAACTAATGAAATCCTAGTCGACTAAGACCAAAACAAGCGATTAGTTGACTAAGAGGGAGCAGCCCTACTGTGATTAATCACTGTCTGTCCCACTCCTCCCCAGATGTTGGCTGTAATACACTATTTTATTTTGAGCATGGAGGATCATTCTTGACCTTTGGATCCTAACACATTTTTCTCAGCTCAAACCGTCACTGAGCTGTCAGCTGCTGAAGATGGCTGAATTATTTTGTTCCATGAACAATTTGTCAAGTGAACTGAAAGGAAAGGAAGAAAAAAGAGATTGAACTTGTATTGTTTAGGTGTTCAGTAAGGACTGACATCCATAGAGGTCTAGTGTATCACCAAATCTGATCACCAGGAGATCGCCTGAAGGTTTCCTACTTGTTCTTGCCTATATTGTCATTTTATAAGTCATTTCAGGTAAATATCACAATATTAAACGTGTTTTCAGTTTTAAAAGTACAAACGTAGGAAGATAGCAAGTATCATCCATCTTTTAAATGGTTACATCTCCAGTCTGATCTCGAGCACACAGCTGACAGGAACGTGGTTTGTTTACATGATGTAACACAAAGTGCATATTTAATAGGGCTGTGTATTGGAAAGAATCTGGCGATACAATATGAATCATGATACAGGAGTTACCATTCAATATATTGCAATATATTGCGATTTTTTAATCTAATTTTAGGAAAGCTGTTATAGTATAAATAAACACCACCATATACATAAAATCTGTGTAAAAAAAGTTTACTTTCTTTATGCAATCAGAACAGTTGGATCTGCATTTGCATTTATCACAGTCTCTGTAACATCTGACATTGTAGCGCTCCTTTGAGAGGACACAGTGTGGACAGACAGCATCCGATGTTATCAAGTAAATAAAAAGACCAGAAATCTATCTTTTTTTATCTTGTTGGTTTCTTATTCTGTCAATAAGAAGACACAACAAGGTCGATATTATTCATCATTACAATAAATTCTGTGTTATGATTAAAAAATATCGATATCCCTACATGCATCTTTGGCTACGGCTACTAGGGGGCTCAGTGATCCCCTGAACCAACGCAAACTGCGCCTGTGCGGACATTTTAACGACAAGCGTTTTTGTGAAATAAAAACGTTAGTGTGGACGCACATAGTTTTTACATGTAAAGAGCATTTTCTGATTTAGCTTAGTTTGGATGTAGTCTGAGCCAGGACAGCCCAAAAACACAGCATGATCACTGAGCAAACCCCCAACCCCCCCACCCCAGTGTCAGACCCTGAACCCACCATGAGCAGAAACAAAGAGAGTTGAGCTTTCATGTCTTCAGCTGAAGAGATAAAAGCTCAGACTCTGGCAGCTTTAGTGGGTCATGATGCAATTCCTGGAGTCCACTGAGCTCAGGTGAAGCAGCAGGAGAGTCTTTGTCTGACTCTGAAGCAGCACAGTCGACTAATGGCTTTCATTAGTGCGGCTCTGGATGCACAGCATTCTTCCTGCACTCCACCTCATCGCACTCACAGCTCACGTACCGCTGCACAGCACTCCGGCTACACCCCGAGTAAAACAAGAGACGGGGGGGTGGGGGTAACACATCACCTGGTCCTTTCACCTGCTCCATCACCACACATCATCTCCACCTGACCTGCACAGCTGACCTCAGACTGGACTTTCTATACAGCCTTTCTACTCTCTCCACACTTGGAGTTGATAGTGTGACTCTCAAGAGGCTGTAGAACAGAAGCCTGAGAACAGCACATGATGTGAGATACCACTCAGACTAAGGCTGCAACTAACGCTTATTTTCAACGTCGATTAATCTGACAATTATCTTCTCGATTAATCCTTTGACCACCACAATCTAATCAGTTCACCCTCGAGTCTAAGTGGACGTTTATGCCAAATTTGTAGAAATTGCCTCCAGGCGTTCCAGAGATATCCTGGGACGTACGAACGGACGGACAACCTGAGAACATAATGCCTCCGGCCACGGCTGTCACCGGCACGGAGGCATACAAAATAAACGGTTAATTGCCTTGTGAGAGTGGAAAAGCTTCTGAAACAGAATTAACAACAACTAAAACTCTTCACTGACATCAGACGAGTGAAATCTTCTTTAGATCTGCTGCTCTTTAAACCAGAGTGACCCGACTAGCTACTCTACATTAAGGGAGACTCTGACACGTCCCCCTCTTTAAATCAGTAAATAATTGATCATGCATATTGCGGAGCGATGAAATTATCAAAAATAATTGTGAATAGAAGAAAATTCCTAGCCAGTTTCTTCTGTCTTGTTAGTATTGGTAGCAGACAATGTGATTCTGAATAAAAGGCCAAAATGACTCAATGCATCAGTCTAACCTTGCAGTCCATTCTTTAAGCTTAAGAGACTTGCTGTCCTTCACCTGGAGGAGCTGGCTGAATGCTACCAGAGCACAAACAAGAAGATTTCACTCCCTGTGAATCTGCAGGCAAAGTGCTCTGCTTCTCTGTGGGGCTTTTTCAGCAAGCCTCAAACAAGCAGCACTCATCCTCCGCAGGCCGAGCCGAGCCGAGCCGAGCCGAGCGGCACTTAAAGATATGCAAAGGAGATCTTAAAGGGAGCGACGGCGCCCGGTGCCGGGATTCGTTTCTGGGCCGACAACAATCAGGTGGGCCCGTTCGTCCCGAGCAGCATGACGACTGTAGAGCCAGAAAGTGAGGCTCAGCCTGCAGGAGAAACACACCCAACTGGAACTGGAACCAAGATCACAGGTTTAACACCAGAAATAAAAAGATTCCTCTATTTATATCACAATCAAGGATGTTTAAAACTAGCAGCGTGTTGTCTTCCTGCCTGCAGATACTCAGCAGGCGGTCAGATGTTACTTCCTGTGTTCCAGATTGGTGGTAAATAACTGGAAAACTACAGTTAGACAGTTTCATCTGATTATTGTTGCTATTGGATGTTTTATTGGACTTTGAAGTAGAGCTGCACGACATATCGTTTCACCATTTACATTGCGATGTGCGCATGAACAATAGTCCCATTGCAGGATATGCGATGTCGGCAAATTAAGTAGGGCTGAACGATTTTGAAAAAATATCTAATTGCAGATATTTTGACTGATATTGCAATTGCGATATGATTTGCGATATTAGAGGGAATGATTGAAAAACATTAAAATCATTATGGTGAAAGTTTTGCAGGGATCTGTAACCAAACAAAGATGTCTTGTAGAATATGATGTGTAGGCCGGGACATCTCCGCTGCACCACAATATTTAACTTAAAATGGTATTTTGACACATATTTCGCCTTAAACAAATACTGCTCCTGCGATGTGAAAATTACAGTAGGCCATATTGCTATTTCGATAAAATTACGATTAATTGTGTAGCCCTAAATCTAACTTAAACACTCATGCTACCACTTCTTTGCTTCTTGATACAAAAGGAAAACTTTAAAATGTGGCCTACCAAAATTAAGGTGAATATTCTTGTATTTTGTTCGTATCGCAATGTATATCACAGAGAAAAAAACAAATATTGCGATGTCAGTTGTTTCCTACTTTGGACTTGAACCGGCCTCGACTCGACTGACTTCCTCGACTCACTAAACTGATCAGAAAGCAGCGAACAAAACTTTAAACGGCTCAAACTTAATAGACTATAGTGTGGGTGCACTGTCAGCACATAGTGAGTTACAAAGAGAGGACCTGAGCTGCTGAAGGTACTAATACATGTTCATGTATTATTAAAACAGGAGTGTGCATTAGGAGTGTGACTGGGTCATCTGATGCTACTGCTGACTCTTAAAGCTCCACTAATCCATATCTTTATATTACAAATCAATCAATGTGAAATGTGTAATGTGAAAGACGCTGCGCAGAGTCACAGAGGATTATCACCAGTTCTGCAGTTCCTCTCAGCTCTACGAGCATTTTAGCATCTTTCAGCTCATTGTTTTGGTTTACTGTTTTGGTTGAGTCTCACAGCTCTCATCAGCGTTGTTTTCAGCTCTGATAGACTCACTGTCCTCTACCTGCTCAGCAGCAAACAGCAGACAGACACATGTAGAGACCAGCTGGTGATGAAAGTGGAGCATCCAGCAGCTAAAGAGACAGATACTTTTCTCAGGAGTTGGTTGAGACCAAAACCGGAGCTAAAAGAGAGAATATTGGACTTACATACATTCATCAGGTGGACACAAACACAAAGACTCCGAATGAATGATCACATTGCTCTGCTGGTTGTGTGAATAACCAAGTGTTTGCCAAAACCATATCAACTTTATAAGGAAATAATGTCACCTTGTGTTACAGCTTCTTGCATTGCCCCCAAGTGGCTAAAAAAAAAAATCAATAATACAAGTTTAAGAATGAATGAAAATACATCCGTTGCTACAACCCTGCTCAACTTTTGACACAACGCAACATCAGGAATAAATGACTGTTGTTGTGATAACTTTCCAGACATGTAACATCCAGTTTCTCAGCATCAACGTTTTAGGTACTGGCGCCATTACTGACCCGATTAAGTGGATCAGATATCAGCCATGATGTAACCGACCCACCTTCAAAATGAATAATATAGTTTCTTCATCAACGTCATTATAAATTCAGTGTTTATGCCATCACTTACATTCATGTAGTCACGCAACCTATGGTCACGCAACGTATCGCCACGCAACCTATGGTCACGCAACGTATCGTCACGCAACGTATCGTCACACAACGGTTCGTATGATATCTTACGAAAAGTTAATCCTCGTTTTTTGTGCGTTCTCCTACGAATGTCCAGCAACACGTGTCAATTTTGGCTCGTTACGTTCATTCATTCTTTTCAAAGTAAATTTCCATCTACAGAGGAAACAACTAAATCAACGTTGACCTCTGGTTTCACACGGGACACGAACAGAGGTCTCCTGAGCAAAAATCTGGTAATTTTTTTCCACCAACCCTCCATACTTTTTGGTTTATATAACGTGGATTAAATATGCATTGATTTCGTGGGATGTATTTGAATTACAGTGCAGTACTTTTTGTAGGTATTGCTACGAACGGAGTATGAGAACAGCCTGAGTAGTGCCACAGCTATCCTTAGCCTAAAAAAATAATTAATACAGTTATTTCAAAGAGTGTCTCAGGGTGAGGCGTTCAGATTATATTATATATTTGGGGTGAAAAGAGCACTGGTATCAGATTGGTACTTGGTATTGGCAGATAGTATGGGAGTGTATAAAGAAAAGGTTGGATCGGTGGTCTGTTACTCAGGGATGAGTGAGTGCAGCGTTTGAAACAACTCGTTATCTCTTTCTGTGGGGATTCAGTCTGCTAATTAATTCAGTAAACATCCTGTACACCAACTCCACTGATTCAAAAAACATCAAAAAAGATTTTTCTGGGGTTTTTTTTAAGTACAGGAGGGAAAGCTTAAATAGAAATGTAGGTGTGTTGTGTGATCCCTCGACAGGTCTTTAAAGGTCACATATATCTTCTGAGCCGATGGCCCGGTGATGGAAGTCCACGAGGGGTTTGGTAAACGAGGCCCAGCGCTGGCAGAAGCAGCCGACTGGCAGCTACCACAATTCAAACACCCAGAGTGCTGCAGGCTTTCTGTTTTCAGAGCACATCAAACAGCTCAGGAGAAGAGACGTCCTCCGGGGACTCTCAGGAAAAAAAAAACAGCGCGTCCCGGATGATGAGGTATTTATTTCAACCCGGGCAGAGTCAGAGAGAGATGGCTGGTTCAGATATCTTCTGCCATCATCACGGCTCTGAAAGCAGGCTACTACTCTCTGAGCTCTCCAGACTCTTCTGCTGGGTGAAATAAGAGGAGACGGAGCTGACGGCAGCAGGAACCTCTCTGCTCAGGTTTCACTGTTTCACCTCAACAGACCCGCTCGGTTACAGCGAAGAGATGCAGCTACTAACGCACGAGAGGGAACCAGAGCTCGATGCTCCGTCCTGGCAACAGGAGGAGTAAACAATATGCTGATGTAGCTATCACTAAATATTAATATCAATTCATAATTAATGTGGGTGCAATGTTAGATGGGGTCGATATTGTGCAGTTGTGTGGTCAACTGCTAATGATGTTGACTACAGAAACATGAAAATGTTTGCCCTTTACAGATGGTAAAACATGCCAGAGTTTCTCTACCACTAGACTATTAATCTATAGGTTACCAACTATTAAATTAACCGCCAACTATTTTGATAATCGATTAATCGGTTTGAGTCTAAATTCTCTGATTCCAGCTTCTTAAATGTGAATATTTTCTGGTTTCTTTAATCCTCTATGACAGTAAACTGAATATCTTAGAGTTGTGGACAAAACAAGACATTGGAGGACGTCATCTTGGGCTTTGAGAAACAATGATCGACATTTTTCACCATTTTCTGACATTGTTAATAATTAACCGTCAAGTGTTGGTCATGTATGTTTTTTGTTCTTTTTCCCTGATGATGGGCCTTGAGGTTAAATGGTTGTGGATGATGTGAATGAATGTGAAATTTATATATGTTTGGAAAATTTGAATGTCATTAGCATAACACAAATATGATGTTGTATATAGTATGTATGTGATAAATGTAATGTACTTGATTTCGGACCCCAGGAAGACTAGCTGGTGCCATTGGTATCAGATAACGGGGATCCTTTTTAAATAAATAAACCATTAACCGATATTAAGAATTTTAACCGATTAACGCCAACGGTTAAACGATTAAAATAAATATTAAAGATTAAATAACAAGCTGAGCAAAACTCAGAGGATTTGGCCATGCAGTGCATCATCCATTCATGTGGTCCAGTGACAACATGAGGGACCTCCCTGACCACAGATACACAAAATAAGACTGTAAACCTACAATGATAATTAGTTTTCTTTGACTGTTTTTGTAAAATATACGTATTGTCATTGAACAGGTGTGGAGGGTCACTCTGCATTAGAGAGCATCAGTCTGGTTACCATGGAGAGTTTGACTTTCCCATGATCCTCTAAGTGTGTTTTCAGAGGCCCTCCACGCTGAAAAGACAGAAAATATATGGAGAAACTCAGAATACACGTTTTCCATCATGAAACTTGGAAGAGAAACAACAGGGAGTATCAAACGGCCCGAGATAGTCACTTAGTGGAGACAGCTCTGCCTACAAGTACGCTGTGTGATGCTGCTGAGAGGGCGAATCAAAAGGACGCCATCGCAGCCGTCACCGCACGGACCGCGGAGCCAGAAGTGATCCACAGCAGCCGGGGGGTTGATTTAAAAAAACTATGTGACAGCGGACATGTTGGAGAACGGCTGAGGGTGTGGGGAGGGTGTAGAAGTGTACAGCTTCACCAAGATGCTCCTACAACACGACAACAGAAGGAGCAGAACCACAAAAACAGACTCCTGATTACTGATTAGATGACCTCCACTGATCCGTCACAAGTTCTCAACAGGACAAATTACAACCCGCAGAGAAACATGACTAACTGTACACTTCATTATCAGTGTTTACCATTAATTACTGTGCCGGCCCGCTGTCTAATTTGTCCCACCAGTTTCACAATGAATCAAACATATTTTACACTTGTTAACGGGTGGGCTGGCTGGCTGGCCTTCGCCCGGCTCATTTCCTCCGTGGCGGTGTGCCATGACAGGCTCTAGGTCGGCTTGGAAAGGCCCGATACTTTGTTCACGTTCTCAGGAGAAGGTCTCACGTACAGGTGTTGCATAATTGAATATTGCTCTGTTATCGTGGACACTTGAGGACCATTATCGTGGCCAACGAGTCTCGTTTACCATGCTTTGTGGGTGTGTGTCATCACCATTCATACAACCAATGTGTTTATGATTAAATTGTTTACAAGAGCACAAAGTTCTTCGTATATCTAGCCTCTTAATTTTGCTCTCAAAGTTCTCCAGATTGATGCATTTAACTTTTAAATGTACAAAATGTTGGGTCACCCTGGTAGCTCGCCTGGTAGGTGGTCCTTAGTCTAAGAGTCCTTAGCAGCGGCCCTGGTTTCGTCCCCTCTCTATCACCCCCTTTCCTGTCTATCTTTGGCTGTACTATCTAATAAATGAAATAAAGCCCCAAAAAATTATCAAGAAAAAAAAAAAATCTTCCAGGGGAGCACAATATTTTCTTGAATAATCGATAAATTGCTTTGTCAAAAACGCTCATCACAGCTTCCCAAAGCCCTACAGTACGTTACATCTTCAAATGTCTTGTTTGTGTTTTTCCTTTCTTTTCAATACAAAACAAAACGTCAACCTCATGGTGGCTCCAGAGGAAAAGTCTGAAGGATTGATTTAACCTCTGGGGAACATGAATATCTGTAGTAGGGATGCAACTAATGCTTATTTTCATTATCAATTGATCTGTTGAATAATCTATTCATCTTTTGGTCTATACAATCATGGCAGTAAATGCTGAAAATATGCAATTTACAGTTGATAAAAAAACAAAGACAACCACAAAATGTTCCCATTTGAGAGGCTGGAACCAGAGAATTTGGGCATTTTTTCGGACCCAAACCGATTAATCTCTGATAAAAATTGCCAATAATAATAATTGCAGCTCTAGTCTAGTACCAAATTTCTTGGTAATCCATTCAACAGTTGTTCAGATATTTCAATACAAAACAAAATGGCAGATCAACAGAGGAAAAGCCAGTAGTATTGATCCTCTGGGGAACATGAACCGATCCATCGAGTAGATGTTGAGATATCTTACTGAATAAGTGAAATCAAAATCAAAAGTTACCTTGGTTAAAACTAATGCCATAAAATTGTTATATGGGCTGACAAAGAGTCAATAAATGGAACATATTCATTTATTATCAGATATTATTTATCATTATATATTTTATAGTGATTGATAAACTATGAAGTTGGCAAGCAGCAGCCTGAGGGCAAAAATCTGGCCCTCCTCCAAAAAAAGTTGGCCTGTTTTCAGCCCAATTTAAAACTTTTCGGTCTATTTCATAAATGTGGAGTAACAATGAAGCTGATGCAACTCTACAGTGAAAAATGGGCTTATATCTAAATTTAATAGCCTAATCAATTTTGCAGAGAGGAATGCAAACCAATACTGTACCACATGCCAGATATAGATTATGCTGATGAAATTAAGTTCGTCGTCATTTGTTTCCAACCTCTCACAGCTGGTGAACATCTGTCGTCCTAGGACTTAAAATAATCAATCAATTAGCAAAAACACCCGTCGAGTAATTCGCTGTCAAAATAGATTAATCAAGTATTCAGAGTTATCTGAATTAGCATCAACTGCTCTGGACAGCACATAGTGAGATGTTATATTTCCCTTTGTTATCAATCGATGCCATCATATTTCTAGGTGTTTTATTCCTGCACTCATTAGCATTGCCCCCCCGAAACATCCATGACTCAAATCAACAGTTTCTCCAGATTTAAAGCATCAAAGACGACAACATCATAATGCAACACAGAATAAAAGGCGTCCTATAAACTGTCCAAACCATGTCTTGTCCCAAAATGACCTGACCGCAAACTAGGGCTGTGCGATGTGGCCAAAATATTCTATCCCAATATAGGTCATTACATATCTTGATACGATATATATCACGATATAGCAGGTTTTCTGGTAATTCAATAAATAAATAGTCTATATGAAATCACCGCATATACTTGACAAATGAAAAGTACTGAGTATTTTCTTATTTTAAGAACTTGTGTGCAACATGAACAGAAAAAATATAAATAAATTATAAAGAAAAAATAAATATATATAGGCATAGCCTACATCATGATACAAACGATATAGAAAAATATATACGATTGACATTTTTATATCGTTTTGACAATATGTATCGTCATATTGCCCAGCACTACGGCAAACCCAACTGTAATGGAAACAGAAAAGGGTGATGGAAAGCAAATCAAATGGTATTCAACTCATCAATCTCGACTCTGGACTGTTAAAAACGCAAATCGTTGAGCCAAGCTTTATTAAAACTGACTAAAAATATCCAAAAATGTCCAAATGCCCCTTTACTCTGTCATGCTAAATTACTGGGAAACATGTCTAAATTTAAATTGATGCACAAATATTTATAATTTTTCATTTCATAATGTTGCATTCACACCAAGAGCGAAGCAAATTTTTAAGTTGGACCGCCGGTGTCATTTGTGTTCATTCGCGCCGGAGAGGAAAAGGAGCTTGTCTTCATAGATACCAACAACTTTTCTTTCCACCATCAACCATGGAAGAAATAACCACTGTTGCTGCTTTGTACATGTTGTGGAAGAAGTCCCAAATATGTCAGAAAACCAAACGCCGTCGTGTCTGGGTTCATAACATCACCTGGCGGCGAGCTGTATTCACATACGTAGACGGTATCTAGCAAGACACACGTTGCTACTGTGGTATGAACCCAAAATAAACAGATTGTGCTGTGATTTAATAGCAATAAACAGATCAAAATGATGCAGAAATAACTACATAATGATGCCGATTTTTAAAAAGTCTGAATTCATGCTTTGTCAGAATGATTGGAGCTCGGATCGATCAGTGCTAGGCTACGATAACATTGTAGCTTCTCCATCAACACTCAACATAACGTCATCCGGGCATAAATACAGCAGCAACGTTGTTGTAAACGGATCAAAAGAATGCTGAAATAACTACATGATGATGCCGATTGGTCAGACCTCTTGTTAATGTCTTTGCGGAGGATTTACTGTCAAGAAAACATTAGTGTATTTCTTACACTCCGGACAGGACAACTCTAATTGAAAACAAAATGTCACACACACACTTGATCCTCATTTACAAGAGCAGCTCCTGCTTCCTCGTCAACACTGCCAGCTGCAGCCGGTCCCGAGGCGGCCGCCGAACAACATCAGGGCTCCAGTTACCGGTTCTATTTACATTCCTCTGGCTCAGAGGAGCCACCTGCTCCGGGTCGGGGGGCTGAAACCTGCACCGCTGAGTGTTTATCGGGTTCAAACAAATACAGACGCAGCTTTAAACAGCAAGTACAGAGAGCTGCTGGTGCTGCTGGTCATCCTTCAGGAGCAGGTGGAGGTGGGAGGGTCTTGATGGGACAGTCTCTTGAACCATGTTATCTATTTTCTGACCAACCTCCCCCATCAAGCTGTAAAACCTGAACAGGACAGCCTCTGTAGCTGCTGCATCCCCACAGCTGCTTTCATTTAATCCTCATTCAACCCAAACTGTCACATAAACAGTGAGAAACATCAGAACTGAGACTTAGCTGGGCGATATAACAATATCATTTTGACATTTTTACTACCAGGGCTGATCAAATATTAGAGGGTTCCAGACCCTCTGAATCACTGAATAATCTTCATCTGTGAAAAATAGCACCAGAAAAGTGGCCACAGAAATGGCAGCGAGTGTGGAGGAGATTGACGCAGCCGTACAAGCTGTTGGAAGTCGACTTATAGAGACAGCAGCTGTGTTTGAAACCACATACTAACATACTATTCATACTGAGTATGACGTAAAATTGAGTATATAGTGTGTTCCAACTGTATGGTATCTGGTATGACCCGGATGTATACTAGATTAGCAAGAATTTGTGAGTATAAGCAAAGAGACGAAACTTCTGTGTTTTTTTTACAACAGCCGCTGCTGCCATTTTGGACTGAACACGCTTATTATATTTATAATATTTCTATTGTTCAACACGGCCATTTCGATAGAATACAACAACAGAATAGAAATAATTTTGTTTTTCTTTTGTACGGCACTTTTTAGGCGGACGTTTTACTGGTGTCCGGTAGTCGCTTTCAGTCGATGGCGGAAGCGTAGCTCTGCTGCTGGGCGCTGATGTTGCAATGGAACGAACAACTGACTTTCACTTCTTGGAAATACGGTATTCGTTCTTTGGTATGAGACGTGAGCTTACTGGACGTTCTCAACCGCCCCAAAATGCCTTTCGGCTCTTCAGACTATCCAATGGCGGACTGCGAGACAGACGGTTTAAATCAGAGGTGCCCAAACTTCTTCCCTTGGAGGGCCAAAACTGAAACTTAATGGTGGCCCACGGGCCAAAAGCAAACTGTATTTTGTTGTATTGTTAAGATGCAAAATGCTTCCAGGATCCCAAGTTCCCTTAATTGACTGACTTCCTACGCAAAGTGTCACTCTGCCCGCCGTGCTCAGATTAAAAAAATATTATTAATTACAGATGAGGAGCATTTTGCATTTTTCCAACACATTGTTTATGTTTTGTTTCCTTACTTTTAGGAATATGAACATGTTTTTCTACAACACCCTTTTTTCACCTATCAAAAAGCAAAGATCTCCAGTGTTAAACATCTGAAAACAAGCAGCCAAACAAGAACTTTGCCTCAATAACACAAAGTCTAAAACTGGTAATTTCAGACGCTGTCTGATCACAGAATAAATACACAAGACTACAAATCTGACCAAATATTCAGAACCAGCTTTTGGTACTAGACACAGTCACATTTCAGTCAGCACCAATAAAAGTATTGAGGTCTCTTCTTGTTTCTTCCTGATTTAGTTCAAATTAACAACAAACACACAGAAAGTCAAATCCATTTCACAGTGTCCTTTAGAGCTGAGTTGTACAGAAATATCATTTTGATATCATAATATGAAACTACAAATTTATTTTTTTTGTAAAATCACTTCAGCATTCTTGTTCCTGGTCTGAAAGAATCGATGCAGATTGTTTTTAAAGGCTACCTTAATATAATACTC
This sequence comes from Adelosebastes latens, assembly GCA_916700685.1. Classification (NCBI taxonomy): domain Eukaryota; kingdom Metazoa; phylum Chordata; class Actinopteri; order Perciformes; family Sebastidae; genus Adelosebastes; species Adelosebastes latens. The sequence continues at coordinate 35,670 of CAKAKR010017882.1, forward strand.
ACAAATCAATATGTGCATTGAAATAGTTATTGGTCGCTGAAATCCATCCTTCTGTCCATACTGGCTGTGAAATTCCTCCTTTTAGTTTGAATATAATGGGAGAGATGGGGACAGAATTCACCGTCCCTTCTGCACCATTGAAAAAACGACTAATTTTACCAGATACCAATTTGATTAGACCATCCCAGACTGCTAAAGCCTCATATCAGCTTGAGATTAACTTTTTACAGTGATGTCACATTAAGACGGGATCTCTAAGTACAAATATGCATCTGGATATAGAATTAAGACAGCGATCACTGGTCATCAATTCTGTGCAGACCTGGCTCATCTCGAACGAGCCTAATGGCATATACTTAATCTTTAATTTATGATGCAGTACATAAAGATGAAATATGTAGTATGCAGCAGGGCTGCCCACTCTTAGTCAATTAGTCCACTAATCAGTCATTTTGGTCTTAGTCCACTAAGATTTCTTTAGTTGATTAGTCATTTTTTATGGTTTCTTCATGCTGAATGACTTATTTCTAAGAAACTTATGAGCACATCTCTGGTAAACACCAGATTTAAAGTGGTGCTTTTGAGTGATTCTTAGAAAGTTTTTACCTTTATACAATATAATACTCACATATCAATATGTGCATTGAAATAGTTATTGGTTGCTGTAATCAATCCTTCTGTCCATACTAGCTGTGAAGAAAATCCCTTCTTTTAGTGTGAATACAATGAGAGCGATGGGGACAGAATCCACCGTCCCTTCTGCACCAAACTACATTCAAAAAACTACTAATTTTACAAGGTACCAAATTGATTTGATCAAGCCTCATAATTAGTTTGAGATTAACTTTTTACACTGTTGTCACATTAAGACGGGATCTCTCTATGTACAAATTGGCATCTGGATATTGAATTAAAACAGATTTTAAACAATCTGAACCCATCATTTAATTGAAAAAAAGATTCACTTCAATCAATGAAATTTAAGCTTATTTCTGGCTTGTAAATGTGCCCTATAAACACCACCAACCTGTACTGATGTGTCATATTAAGTTATTTTGACCAACCTGAAACTGGAGCCCTGGAAGGTAAAAGTATTGATTATGTAGAGTGGAAACCTACAAGCTAATATGTGATCAATGATGAGGGCCTAACTTCTGCCTACAAACAAACAGGTGCACTTAAAGGTCCCATATCGTGCTCATTTTCAGGTTCATACTTGTATTTTGTGTTTCTACTAGAACATGTTTACAAGCTGTAATGTTAAAAAAAACACTTTATTTTCCTCATACTATCTGCCTGAATATACCTGTATTCACCCTCCGTCCAAAACGCTCCGTTTTAGTGCATTTCAACGGAATTGCATTGGAATTGCGTTGCTAGGCAACAGTTTGGGTCCATGTTTACTTTCTGTCAGCTGATGTTATTCACATACACTGCAACAAGAAATAAACTGGGACACATTTAGAATATTTACGTTTAAAACCGCGTAATGGTCTAAATGTTGTATATTTGTGACATCACAAATGAAAAGGAAATCCTAACGGCTTGTTTCAAATGCACAATTTCTGAATACAGGCTGTGTGTGTATTTCTCTGTATATTGAGCATTTTGATAGATTAACAGTATTTATAAAGCACTTAAAGGGACTGTTTGTAACTTTTTACACGTATAAATCTACAGGGTCAGGATCCCATGCACGCTCGCGTATGGCTACCCTGTTCAGACCGCTCCTCTGCCTGCCTGCCTTCACTCACACAACGCGTGCATTCTCGCTCCACCTCTCACGTGCATGCTGCTCACTCCACACTGCAGAAGAGTTAGTTTAGCTCTGAGAATATCTAGTGAATGTACAGTGGACGTTTGTGCAGAAATAACTGCTGCAGCTCCTCCAGACCAACAGAGGTTTCCCGTGTCTTGTGAAGCGACGGGGCTCCGCAGAGGGAAACGTTATCGTCTCCGACCAAAACTCTGGCATCTCCCCTGTTCCCTCCGGCCGCGGTCGGGAGGCTGAGGCGGGAAAAGCCAACACTAGGATCAGCATTGATTCATGGAGAGACCTTCGTCTGGTCAGCTAACATTACTGCCAAGCAGCTGAAATATAGAGTGATATTGTGGTTTTATCTGACGTGTGTCTCCTCACTGTTTTGAGTGATGCTCCTTCATGTCTATGTAGAGCGAGCAAGTGCGAGCCCGACGCTGACTTTCGTTGACTTAACGGCCACAGGTGTCGCTGTTAACAAGCATTTATGAAAGTTACAAATAGTCCCTTTAAACCTGCTTTATAATATAAAAGACATGAAAATCTCACTTTTTACAATATGGGACCTTTAAAATAAAGACAATGGAAACTTTAATTTTTAGTAACAGGTAAGTCACCTGAGTTACCTGAGTCACCTGAGTTACCTGTACCAGCAGCTTTAGTCTCTAGAGGGAAAATAACGTGTTGTTTTATTTCCCTTTAAAGGTTAAAAGGGACGGTGAGCGAGCTCCACGTGCCGGGTGGGATTGAACGGTCAACTGACCGTTAGGAGCCGTTAGAAAAACTAACTGACAGCCGTTAGGAGCCGTTAGAAAAACTAACTGACAGCCGTTAGGAGCCGTTAGAGAAACTAACTGCCGTTTAACCAGACTTCAGTTTAAAAACCACACATTTAACCAAACGGAGGTGAAACTGAGCTAAAGGAGGGATGAAGTGAACCGAGCCGTGCGGGACAGACACGCGGCAGCAGCTCGCCCGTTCATCCGCCTCTTCCTCCGGACACTTACCTTCACCGACAGCCCGTTAAACCACCGGGAGGACGGAGGAGAGGAGAGTCAGCGCGTCCAAACTAAACCACTTAGTTGTTCTTCTTGTTTCCTGTCACAGAGATTAAGTCCAGTTCAGTGTCAGTTAGTATCCGGACTCACAACGTGGAGTGGAAGTCAACAACAACACCACGGTGGCGGTAGGTAGCAGCACACGGTCTCTCCGGTGTCTCCAGTCTCCGGTCAGCCTGCTGTCTGTCAGCAGCAGCAGCAGCACGGGGAGCGGAGGTTGCGGCTGCGCATGCGCTCAACCAACTGCTGCTACTGCGAAACAAAGATCGTCTAATGAGGAGATGACCAGGTAGAGATTATTAGAGACACAAGCCAACCTGAGGTCATGTCCTCAGGAGTACCTTTCAGACAACAGTATTTTATTTTATTAAAAAAAATATATAAATTAATTAATAAAATTATATATTCACATACATATACATATATATTTAATTAATATAATTCATTAAATTAATAAATTATATTAATTAATTTCAGAATATGTTGTTTTTCTTAATAGATAGCTATTTCTTAAAAAATTAAGCTATATTATAATTAATCAATTAATTTAAATAATCAAACAGACTTTTGATAATGGAGTGATTTTAGACACAAGCCAACCTGAGGTCATGTCCTCAGTAGTATCTTTCAGACAACAGTATTTTATTTTATTAAAAAAAAAATATATATATATATATATATATATATATATAAATTAATTAATTTATAAAATTATATATACTCATATATTGAATAAATATAATTAATTAAGTTAATAAAATGATATGTATATATATACATATATGTACATTTTATGTATAAATATTTTATTCATCTCAGAATATGTTGTTTTTCTTACTAGATTGCTTAAAATATTACGTCGGTATTAAGCTACATTATTATTAATCAATTAATTTAAATAGTAAAACAGACCTTTGTTAATGGAGTGATTGACAAACTCAAATTACTTGTTTTATTGCACAATCCAAAACCCAAATAAAATGTTGGTAAACTTAACAAAGTTTATCGTAATAAAATATTCATGTTTGAGAAGCTGGAGCCAGTGACTTTTTGGCATTATTACATTTTAAAAAAATGACTGCGATCAATTAATTATCAACATAGTTGCTGATTAATTTTCCCATCGATCAACTAATTGATTGACTACATATATCAGCTCTACAAATAATTCACTTAATCCAAATATAGAAGCAAATTTAGACTTTTAGTAAACAAACTTTAATGTAATTCCGTCTAGCAACGTATTGAGCAGTGAAATGTTCATGCACAACAACTGTTGATGGAAAAGCACAAAGAGTGGGGAGTTTCCTGCAGATGTGGCAGTGAATCGAGGTATTTTGATGAACTCTTAAAATAGACACATAAATTATAACTTTAATGCAACTATATGAAAAACACCAGTAAGGCAGTCTGAGCTCAAGATTAATGGACGATCATCCATAACTATTTTTACTCCGTCTACAAGCTTTCCATTCAGCTGATTAAATGCCTGCAGCAGCACTGATATATCTGCAGCCTCTAATTTGAACACTGCCGTGCCATTTTACCCCGAGTGTCTGCACACTGTTTACTTTTAAATTATTGTGCAGCCAAAACCAGCACGCTGCAAAAAAATAAACACTCAGACCTCAGCGGCTCCTCTAACTGGTTTCGTTTAGTGACCTCAAACTGGAGACACATTTTATTACACAAGAAAGTCACTGCACATAATTATTGTGTGAATCATTGTGTTAAATTACAATATGCAACATTATTCACAGAAAACATGACATGATGATTTTATCTCCACGAACTGAATCAACTTTGAAAGCCGCATCATCCGTCTTTGGCGCCACACTGTAGTTACTATGCTGCGTTATTTTCCTACTTGGTGAAAGATGTTTTCATCACACACACAGCAGATTAAAGGATGAGAGTTATGTGACCGGTCTACTAGAAATCATGTTTATATACTTCCAGCATGTGACTAGGGTTAGGCTACAAAAACAGTCTGGTTAAGGTTGGAGAAAGTTTCATTTTTAAAGTTAAATATTGCAAAAGTAAGTTCACTTTTTCAACATTTAACAAAAAGCAATAAAAAATAATCTTTCCCAACATTAATCAAAAGCTCTGAGTGGCCTAAACAGAACCATAAATCTAAAAAATATTGTAGGAAAACAAATTAAATATGCTGTCAGTTAACGATTATACGTTCAAAATCTGGGCATTTCTTTAAAAATGTATTTGCAGTTGCAAATCAGTATATAAAAGTAATTTTCAGGAGACGGATAGACTGGCTGAGAGGATAATTTCCAATTTACTTGTATGTTTTGTGCATAATGCTCTACGTCTATGTGAACAAAACTAGCATGTGTGCTCGGACTCCCACCCTGACTGACCTCACCCACCCTGTCCAGTATTATAAATAGCCACGCATACCATAAAATGTGTAGGTTTTAGAGTCAGCGTGTACAGTACTGTCAGTATCCTGTTACTCAAGAGTGTTTTCTGAGTAACATGCATTAACCATGTGTACTTAATCATATTTTTAATCGGTTCAAAATGTACCTTAAAGGGAGATTTGTCAAGTATTTAATACTCTTATCAACATGGGAGTGGATAAAATAAGCTGCTTTATGAAAATGTATGTATATATTTATTATTGTAAATCAATTAACAACACAAAACAATGACAGATATTGTCCAGAAACCCTCACAGGTACTGCATTTAGCATAAAACAATATGCTCAAATCATAACATGGTAAACTGCAGCCCAACAGGCAACAACAGCTGTCAGTGTGTCAGTGTGCTGACTTGACTATGACTTGCCCCAAACTGCATGTGATTATCATAAAGTGGGCATGTCT